>JACATO010001394.1:0-168693 GCA_018389105.1 Nautilus pompilius | reverse complement strand
TTTTCCTTTAATTATTCAAGTAATACTTTTAACGAATGTTTCATATATATATTTTTTTAAAAACTAGCAAAAACGTATAAAGGATTATTTTACAATCGTTTCACTACTTTTAACGTTTTTCGTTTATATAAAATTAACTAGCTGGGCATCACGTACTATTGGTTCCACTAGTACCATTGGAAATCGTCTTGCTATTGGAATGCTGTATTCGAGATATCGGTACACATATATAATTCGAGCGCTTTATTCTGTTGCAAGAAAATAAATGAATAAGTAATTCTTTTCATCATTTGTGGCTTTCTGTCAATCTGAAACATGTCAGAAACAACAGAAAAGTTAATACTAGCAAGTATCATAGATTTATTTCTGCACAGGGTTATTAAAAGATCAGTCATCATTTAAAGTATTTAAAATAATTTTTGTTCTATTGGCCATTGAAACTTCATTCTAGTTTCACTTGAATGGTACTTTATGCCTTTATTCATGATTTTAAAAAATAAAATAGGAAGTTATTTACAATCAACATTACGTATACAGTTTGCGTGTTCTTTTCATAATATCGAGACATATTATATTATTATTATTATTATTATTTTATTTTATTATTATTATTATATTATTATTATTATTAGTAGTAGTAGTAGTAGTAGTAGTAGTAGTAGTAGTAGTCTACACCTTTAATCTTTAGTAAAAAATGGTAATAAAGTTTTAATATCTATTTTTGTCTGTGATATGGGTAACTGTTGACATCAGGGTTTTTTGCTGCTAACAGTCAACTTGTTGCCACATAACCAGTAACTAGCAAACTGTATCGGGTAAATCCGCTTTCTTCCTTCCACCAATCACACACACATACACACACACCACACACCACCAACACACACACACACAACACACACGTCCAGCGTAAGTTTATTGCATAACCAAAGTTCTTTTATTCAGGAAAGCGCCCCGGAGTATTCGACTAAACTTCATTGAGGTCTGCGCCCACCACCTCGGCCCACCATCAGCCAATGGCTACGTTCGCTTGGTCACATGATCGAAAACAGGCTTTCTATATTACACACATGCCACGGTTAGGCATCAGTTGACGATTGGTCTTGCTATGTTGTACTGTTTGTTGACTGTTCCCCATCTGCTGGTGTTCACAAGGTACTTGGATGCTACCTAGGGAGGCGCTTCGGAACGCGATGCGGGGCCGGCACTTCCACGAACCGAACGCCAGAAGTACCGTCAGCCCCTCACGGTCATGAGTTCGCAACATGGAGCGAAGAGGATCCGCGCCAATCCCGCGCCGGCTGGTGGCGGTGCACTGGCGGCGGCGGTCCTGAGGGATGTTCTCCTGGACATGGTCGTCTCCCGCACGTGCAGGATCCGCCGTAAAGTGTTCATGGTGTCCGTGGCGTGTTTCGGCTTCGTCTGCTTGCTCACGTACTCTTTCGCGTCCAGCTGCTGCTCGCTGGTCGTGGCGATCCAGCCCGGCTCGGTCCCGTGGAGCGGGCCCCTCGTCAGTCGGCCCGCCTCGCCGACGGCGGGCCGTGGGGACGAGTCCCCGTCCGGCCGCGCCGTCCACAGCAGGGACCGGCAGGAAAACCCCAACGGCTTCCACTTCCGACACCGGAACATCAACGACGTGAAACGGATGTCGGGCGGACAGGGCACCGGGGACGACCAGACGTACGACGACGACGACGACGAGCAAGACAACGTCTACGTCGATGAGAGTGCGGATAACTACGACGACGGTGGAGGGTGGGGCGAGTTCCGGTTCCAGAGCAGCCAGAAAACGAGAACAACGATCGGCGAGGATCTGAAAAACGCCACGAAGAAGCTGCCCCGGGCGATTATAATCGGGGTGAAGAAAGGCGGCACCCGCGCGGTGCTAGCATTTCTGCAGGTGCACCCGAACGTGCGAGCCCCTGGTCCTGAGCCCCACTTCTTCGATCGGCATTATCACAGAGGTCTAGACTGGTACAGGTACGTTGTCTTACCTGTTTATTTAACAACCTGTATAACTCACCTATATTTCAGCTGAGTTTGTTTAACAACCATTTCGAGAGGCTTCATTTTTTTCTTCCCTTTCTTTCCTTTTAGTCTTTTTTCTTTTTGTAGTTTGGTTATTTGTTACACTTAGTATGTTTTCCCCTTCTTCCCTTCCTATTTACTTATTTTTTCCGAAAGAGAGTTCGAACGAACGTTTTAGTTTACTCTCAGATCGACTCCATCCATCCTTTCCCCATCGTCTTCCGTCAATCAGGATTCTCTGCTTATAAGGAGAGACTAATTACAGTATAATTACCCGACAGTTCTCCATAGTTTACCTGGATCAACTCTGAAGCTGGTTGAACTGATAGTAGCTAATAGTGAAGTTTTAAAGGATACCTGGATCTACCGTAGTTAAACTTGTCAGTATCATTCGAAGTAAATACCCGTAGTAGTGATGCTGTTCCCATCCTTTTCAATCACTTTAGATACTGATAGAAGAAAATTTAGCGTTTGATTACTTGTACACGATATCTGATAGAGTCCGAGATCTTCAATCGGTTTTTTCTACGACCAACAGGTGTACTGGCTTTTCTCGGCTTGAGAGGACTGTTAACTTCGTGGATTCTTGCTCTGTAGAAATACGGATTTGAATCGGCTGTGAAATGGATCTGTTTAATTTTCTCTTAAACATCGTGAATCTGACATAGATATAGCCATGCACAAGTTGGTTCAGTAGCTCTGAATCTATTCCTGAATGAAAGTTATATTGCTGTTTATATCTGCGGATAGAAGCGTATTATTTTGGTTAAGTAGCGATTTAAATAACAAAAACCCATGTCTGATGCTAGATATCTGTAAAACAATAACTGAGTACTTAGCATCACATTCATTCGTAGAACAAACTCTCTCACACACAGAAGCAATTTAATTTAAACTAATTTGAATCAGTGCATATACCAAACCTACTTCCCTAACTTACAACCATGGCCAAAAGTTTTGTAACATCCTAGAAATTTGACAAAATCTATTTTCAATTCATGCCGATGTACCTTGAGACGGTACCCGTGACCTCTTCTAATTGTCTAGTCCCACTTGTTGTCAGGACTTATTAGGTCTTTTCGGAAATCATGTATTTGAGTGTTAGATTTAAAATGATTACATTTTAATTTTGGTCATTTTCTCACCTAGTCTGTGGGAAACTAGAAAGTGCTATGCAATCCAATACGTTAACATAACATTATTATGCAAATTAAGCTGGTTTAATTCGACTTTATCAAGCAAAATTAGAAAATTTTAGGGTGATTGGAAACTTTTGGTCACGGCTGTAAATTACAAAAGCAACAGATTTTGATGTTAATAAACAAAGAAAGTAAAGAAGTAAAATAGTAGCATACGAATGCTACGCAAATCTGAGCAATCAAAAGCTTTTTCAGCTTAGAAAAAATATCTTGAGATATCAGCTAGATGGGAACAGCTTCAGAGTTGTAGAGTTACTGCCCCTTTAATACATGTAAGATACCATGTCAGGTTAGAAGCTTTTATAGAAGTCTTTATTTACAATGTTTTTTTGTTTTTTTAGCTTAAAACTGCAACATCGCGTTTTATAAATTACTTAAAAACGAAGTTCGCTATTTCTCTTTTAAAACAGTATTTAATAAAACACCCGTAGATATTTACCTCCCTTGCTGTTCCTTTGGCAGGTGTAGAGTAAACAAACATGCAAGGTTCTAAGACCTGGTCTGTCGTTACGCTCTCAGTGTAGTGTACGGAGTATGCCCAAAAATACTCTCACTTTAGAAAGTCTACCGTCGTCTCTGTCTCTCGATCAATGAAGGGTTTATGAAACAGCAGAACGAGCACTTGTTATGTCGCGCTGTTACTGTTTAGAGCACACAATCCCAGACAGCTATTTTACGACATGGTCTGAAAAATCACCCCCCCCCCACAAACAGGGACCTTTATATTAATTACTAATTCATAAATATTTGTACCCTTGATTAATACTTCAGTGTTACACGTTGTTTTCTGTAAACGAGACCGAGACCAAATATAAGAATAAAAAACAATGCTGCAGACTGTATTCTTTTTTAAAAAAATTTTTTTCAAAGCTGGATGAAAACAGTACGCGGACATTTTCAACTTAATCCCTCAACAACAACAAAAATTAATGTACGTATTTTCCAAGTTTAAAGTAGAAAACCCGGCGCAGACCGAATCTACAGGTCGGACCTCTTTCTGCCGATGAAGGGAGGTTTCTTCAGCTATTAACGGAAGCGAAATGCCAGATCGTTTGTGAACCTCATCCCCACCTCTGAGATGTCAAGTGCAGGGGTGCGCGCTGGTTACAATCATATATCTCCGTACCAGTCTCCCAGTAGATACAGCGGTCAAGAAACACGCAGCTTTCGTGTGATGTAGACGGGATCCCAGGGCAAGACGAGCAGAGTCGGTCAGACCAGACGGAATCGTTCTTAACCTGTGGAGATGCTGAAAATCAATGTTATGTCAGTAAATAACAATAATTATATACTCCTGTTGTTGTTGTTGTTTTACATATTTAACTCCATATCCCTGCCACTTACGCAAGCGATAAACCGATGTGGACGCAGGGTTACACGTAACTCGCAGAGAACAGATAATTTTATTTTAAAAGATGCTCCAAGGACGGTCAAACAAAAACGTCAAGTTTAACCCTCCCATAATCCATAACTCTTCTGATTCCAGCTCGTCTCCCGGGAGAAGGCCGTGGGTGGGGTGGGGCGGCGGCGATAGGGGGCCGTAACAAAACCTTCAGTCCAGCCAAATAGCTAGGTGGTGGTCACCTGGTGCTTTGCACTTGAAGTTGCACCGTCACCTTTTTGTTCAAATCGAAAACTGCCTAAGCAAGTAAATAAGCCCTATCAGCTGGACAGGGTTAACGTTCTAGCGTCAAAATGCTTAATGCGAGGAAAAAATACTAACGACGTTACCGGTCGATTAACCGACCGTAGTGGAAACCATTTCAGATATCGCCAAACTGGTTACGTATACGGAATTTGCGACAACTTAGTTGGGCGCTGACCGCGGAGCTGTTGAGGCCATGATCGCGAGTCCGCGGTTAACATCTTCGGTCGAGGAAACTGCTTGGGCCGTAGGCGCCAGCTGAAGCTAAAGACGTGGTTCAGACCGCCACTGGGGTTTGTACGACACCCGAGGATAAATAAATATGAATCAACAGTGGTTTTTACTTATTAAGACGGAACTATTTCTCTGTTGAAGCAAAGACAAAACGCCGAGCTTTCGTCCCCCTTATTCTCTTTACCCATTATGCTCGTTAGTGTTTTAGCTAAATTATTTTCCATAAACCGATTATTTTTATAGCCTTTCGATCCCTGACAATTCTGCGTTATTTTGCTTCCTGCTCAGCTTGCCATTTTTTGTACATTTCGGTGTGTAAACCTTTGTATATATAGCAGAAGACTTTCACGTGATATGTTGGTTGTTATTTCCGTAAACTTGTGTAAACGGGTTAAAATATAATAAAAAGATCAGAGCAGCTTCTAAAACCCAACAGACAGAGAGAAGGAAACACGCGAAATGTATTTTCTTGAGAAATGTCTGGTTTAGAAAAAAGCAGTTTAGCCACATTTATTATATACAAGAATAATCAGAAAGTAGGAAAAGAGACAACCTCTGACGGAACTTAGCATCACCGTGCGATCCGCAAAGTCTTGGCCATTTTTAAATGTCCAAGACGTCCTTAGACGTGGGATTACAGCTTCTGGTTTACAGCGATTTTTCAGTCGAGAAAATTAACTAACAGATCAGCTGATTTAGTTAACCTTGGAAAACAACAACAAGAAATCAATAACAGACTCGAGATGCGCAGATTTATGGGAATTCCAGGGTTCCGTAGCCTGCAGAGTTCCAGCTACCACTTTGCGGATAGTGTTCCCACGCGGAGAGATGGATAAACGGAAGTAACATCTGCGTATCTCAAAGAAAGCAGTTTTCTTTATTATTATTATTATTATTATTATTATTATTATTATTATTATTATTATTATTATTATTACAAGGCGAACATTCTGAGCTTAAGGAAATGGTACGCGAGAAGAAAACAAAGCAAATAAAAGTAAACCTGGCCAATACAGTCACAAATTCTTTCTGATGACTAAAGGAAAGTTTATAACTGCTGTTTGGCTACAGCATTTAAAAAATTTAAAAACCATAAACGAATAAATTGCGAGTAATGATGGTTAGCTGGTAACAGTGGATAGATAGCAAGTATATAAACCGTGTTGGCTTCCTGCCTCTTTGTAATAATGAAAACTAACCAGTTAAACCTTGTGTCGGATTAACAAAACAATATGTATGGCCACTCATTTAAAGTTTACGCCAGACAGGCTTTCTAGATAAAAGGGAAAAGGGTTGTTCTTAAACAATACAAAGTGGTATCGTAATTAATATTGTTTCTATCGTTATTCAGAATCATATGAGGATCCTGTACTTTTCGTTTGGTTCCAGGACTCTGACGGTAGGGAAGAGCGAGAGCGGAAGGAAGATGATGCTTTCGGTGCTTTATACCATCGTCTGACTTGTAAATTGAGTTGGGGCGCGGGGTTTAGGAGAAGATCGATGGCAGTTGTATTTTCGGGAAAACGATATTAATAAAGATGGTTACGTCTAATGTAATGGTAGGGCGTGCATTTGCATACAGTCGCCGTGCCATATCGATCTGATTAGATCCATTTCTAGGATCGATCAGTAATTCAGCAGCGGTTTGGTTGGAGCTCCCGCCGCCCCACCCACTTCTGTTTTGACTAGGGGAGTTAACGGACAGACGGACGGACGGGATCTGTTCGGGCCCTAGGTCCGCGCCTTCTCTCGACGCCTTCCCGGTGACTCTTTCGGAATAGATGACGAGGATTTAACGGCCGCGCGCGTGTGTGTGTGTGTGTTGGGGGGTTGGTTGTGTGACGGGGAGAGCGAGAAAGTAATTCACAAAAACGGACAGAATTCACACACACACACACACAAGAGAAAAAACGCCGATGGAGAGAAATATAGCGAGGAAAGAAAGGCTCTGGTGCGGATGGAATCTTTGAGGTATTGAACTAGCATTTTGTGCGTATAAAAAGTAGTAGCTTCTCTCTACCGGCAGCACGAAAGTCGGATTAGCTAACATCTGTGAAGAATTGCTGCCGAGGAACGAGAAGTGCACCAGCAGCACTACATCGGCTCCGAAATCTAATATGCAAAACCCCGCCAGGGGGCATGGCGGCCTTCTTCTTTCTCTTCACCTGGAGACCGGCGTAGAATTTATGTATTTCTTTCTTACTGACCATGTGTTTTCACACCTTTGTTTTCAAACTCTTTGGGTTTGTACTGGTAAGTAGTAAACGTTAATAAAATAAAGAAGAGGCGAAGATGTGATAGTAAAAGAAAAACGTTAGGTCATGTTTTGAATATAGTGCTGATCTACAAATTGTGTTTGGTTTAATGGCACCTACTCAAACAACGGAGCTGTCTCTATATAAAAATGGGTGTTGTCTTTATCGTTCTGATCCTTTGCGACTTCTTTTTTTTTTTAATAGATGCGAGGCTGGCGATGGGTTAAACTTTATGTTGCTGCTCACTTATTCTGTCAGTTAGCGAACGAATCATCCATTCATAGCTGTCTTTGTTTTCATGTTTGGAGCGAGCGATGCAAAGATCTCAAGAGTATTTCCTTTTTTAGGGTTGGGGGAGGGAGTTTAAAACTGTGGAATTGAAGTAGGCTTTAATTAATTAATAGTTAAAGCGCAAGAAAGAAAAAGGAAAGAACAAGCCGAAAGTGTAGATAACGTAGTTTTAAAGAGTAGCTGATTTACCATATATATCTCACACAGACGCCGTATTAAAGTTCGTGAAAATGGCTTGGCTGCGCACCCCTTTCGTGTTCTCTAACTGCTTTTTGATGGAGAAGCGGAAAATAAATAAAATGACATAAAGTAAAGAAAAAAAATAATGTTATCGCTGTTTAAATGTTGATTTCTTTTAAAGGATTCCTGAATAAATCTTTATGTTAGAGAAAAGGTGTGCTGTCTTGTTTTCCCCGACCGAGCTGGTCTACTACTTTTGCATCACGTGTAACTGGATGCTAATCGTCTCGTTGGTTTAGGTAGGGGCTTTTTCTGTTTGTGAATACCAATAAAATTAAAGGTAAAACCTTTATTGTTACTGTCATTTGACAGAAAGTGCATGTCTGCTGGGAAACGGACAATACTTAATTCGTTCCTTTTCCTCTTACAAAGAAATCTTTAGACAGTAAAAAGCTCGATGGATGTTTCTCCGACTGCTTAGTTCTCGTGGCGTGGAAATGATTTACAGCTCCTTTCGAAAAGGTTTTCACGCAGAGCTAAACTGCTATCTGTGTTAACCCCGAGAGAGAAATGCTACAGATTCGCTGAGGCGGGACTACCGTATCGCCGGACTTCAGCTCTCCCTTCTCTTCCTACCCGAGCGGTCTGTCCGACAAATCAGTATATTGAGCTGAACAATTCATCTAAAAGTTATCTTTCTGTTATGGAGACAAATGTCTGCTCTTGTATCACCTGTACATTCCGTCGTCGGCTAAGGTTGGTCGTCCGGAGAGGCTCAGTTTGACGTACCTTTCTTATTATCTCTTTTATTTATCATCCCCACCTTCTTAACCAGCCACGTGTTTCTTCCACATCTAAAGATGAAGGGGGGTACTAGTAGGCGTATTCTTGCCCTGACTAACCCCTTCCTCTTCATCTTCTATCAAAGATTCCCTCCTGGTTTCGCATCGGAAAAGAGACTTTCATCCTGCATTGATGATAGCCAGTTTCGAAATGCATTTTCTGCTCTTATTTTTAATGTATTTTTAAAGATGAGAAGTATAGTATTTCATTGCCACGTGCGTTCGGAATAGACACATCAGTTACGCCCCCTGTTGTTGCTTCCGTCGCTTGTAAGGGCCCGTTTGAAAAAGAAAAAAAAAACAGAAGTAAGATTAAATTAATTCTGATCAGTCAACTGATAGCATTACAGCCAATCATAACTAATTTATTCATTCAGTTGATTAGAGTCACGACTCAACCGAAATAGGGTCTCGAGTTGGAACTTCCAGCGACTCGCTGAAAGGCGGCGTTTGCCGGTTACCTAAATTTCTGCGCCAAACGTCAGGCTGGCCAGGACAGGCAGCCGAGGTAACCCGCCCGGCGAGGAGCGACGATCTCACTATGGGCGCGCCCCCTTCCTTACTCCCTGACTTCCCCGACTGACTGCAATCTTAGGAGGCAGCATCGATTCTCGAGACTCGGATGTCACGGCGGGAGTATCGGCTAAGGGGCTTCAACGCTATCTTCTTATCGTTCAGCTCGAGTGGGAATTCGTTCGGTAACCAGAATATTCCGCGCGGGTTCTCTGGGCTGTGGAAGTGACGTCGAGCGACCGGCTGTCTATTTCACGATATCTGATCTATTTCCGGCCGCTACAGCCAGGTCGCCGTTTTTTTGTTGATATAAGGTCACGAAGCCGGAACGGAACCTTTGTTTGTTTCGAATCGGCGCCCTTTAATAAGTCTCTCTACGCGGTACTTCTGGCGCCCGTGTTCTTTCTGCTCGTCTTCTGCGATACCGACTCTGGGTAGGGGGGGGGGATCCCTACCTTGTTCAAGTCGGAAAGTAATTTGTGGTTATTCGATTCCTCGCGGCCCCGTTTCTCCCTACAGCCTCGTCGGGTGCGGCGTATGACCCCGTGTGCGCCGCCCTTGAATGGCTGCGCCCGTAAACCGGCCCAAGACAAACACTGGTCTTGTGTTCAGACGCGGCGCTTTCATAGTCTCCGTGTTCATTTAGATCAATGGCGTATTATTAAACATGTTTATCTTTTGCCTCGCAGTTTAGACACCCGTCTTGTGCCCCGGCTACAATCTGCGTGGGGTTCGGTTCCTCTTGTCATTCAGTCAGCCCCCCATTGCTGACAGGTAGCCGGTGTAAATATCACGGGGGCGAACCACGTGATCCGGCGATCCGACCCGTGTACGCGAGACTCGCCATTACTCTTTTGTTGCAGACCCTAAACACTACGTCGTTCTTCTTGTCTCAACTACATTCTCTTCCCCGTCTTCCCCCCGACCCATTAGAGGTGTAAAAAGAAAAGAAGAAAAAAGAATCTGGTTGTACATTTCCCCTTCTTCCACGCCAGCAAGCAGCATACAGCCAACCTCTCTATTCTTTGATGTTCTTCTTGTTGTTGTTGTTGTTGTTGTTGTTTTCTTTTACATTGATTTTCATCGACGTATTTTTTATAGGAAAACCGGTCTTAACAGACCCCTCTTTTTAAAGACCACCTTTTGTGGACGACCTTCTATGAGCTCCGACGGTGAAAGCTTTTAAAAGTGTTCGTTTAGTGAGCTAAGAAGCGCCGCATAATTACTTTACATTATATGGCGAGGACAAATATCCATCTGTCTATCTGCTACCTGACAGAATGGAATTACGAGAGCGAGAAGAGATTTTGTAATTAAAGATTCATAGCTAATTCAGTTATGATATTCGGTGTGTTCACAAAATTATGAAATAAATTGTTGCATTTCAAAAGCTTCCCCCCAAACGAATGAGATTACAAGAAGAGAAAGACTTACGTTAACTTCTATTAACTTTACACACGAGAACCATGCGAGGTAGTCCCTCTTTACATATAAAACCAACCTAAATATTGTAAGATATATGTAAGAAGAACCACATCAATATGCATTTTAAATGCTTAATGTTTTAAGCTAAATGTTGTGTTTTATATGCACGAGCCATTTTACAATGTAAAAAGCGTGCTAAATATTTTAAACTGTACATCCAAAGGCCAAATATATTGTAGCTTTATATGTATAGATCATACTAAATGTTGAGAACCAGGCTAAATTTTGCAACTTTATAAGTAAAGACCAAACAAAATAATATAACTTTCTATGTGAGGACAGAGCTAAATATTGTACATTATATTTCAAGAGTTTACAAAGTGAAAACCATGCTAAATGTTGTAATCTTATATGTAAGGATCAAGTTAAATGTTTTTATATGTAAGTTGCAAGCAAAAGAATGTAATATGTATGTAGAAACCTCGTTAATATGCGAAAGGCAAGCTAGATGTTATAACTTTATATATCAGTACCAAAGTGAAAATTGTAATTGTGTATCTGATGACCATGGTAAATATTTTTTATGTCTGTAAGTGCTATCATTATTAATAGTGTAACTGCATATACGAGAAGCAGCAACTGATATGTAATGACCAATCTATAAATTGTAGCTTTATATGTATAAACCATGCTAAATGTTAAGTACAAGCTTACAGTATTAAACTTTGTTCTTAACATTTAGCATGGTCCAAGATATGCTTACAATATTTATATACATTTTACATATAAGGAATTACTATATTTGACTCACTTCCATCACATGCAGCAAAAATACTAATAATGACTCTTACAAACAAATAAAGAATATTTATCTCATCATATATAAAAGTAGAATGTTTAGCATGGTTTTTTTATATTTTATTATGATTATTTCATATAATTTACTGTATTTAAGTTGGTCCTTACATGTAAACTTAAAATATTTAGCTTGATCATTGGATATAAAGTTACATTTTGCATGACTGTAACTTTATATGTAAGGACCTAGCTAAATATTGAGATAATATATGTAAAGACTAAACCAAATACTTTATATTTATATGTATGTACCAAGCAAAGGATTGTAAGTTATATGCATGAATGATATTGAAGTATATAACCCATGCTAAATATTGAACATTACATCTAGGTACCAGGCTAATCATTGTATGCTATATTCAAGAAGCTAGATATGTAGGAACCATGCTAAATATTTTATTTTTATATGTAAGTTCAAAGCAAAATGAGTGTAGAATATAAGTTGTATACAAAAGTCATGTTAATATGTGAAAACTATGCTAGATGTAACTTTATGTGTAAGTACCAAGCTAAATATGGTAAATTTATGCATGAGTACCAGACAAGACAAATATTGAAACTTTGAATGTAATGACCATAATAAATATTTTTAAAATTTTTATGTAAGAGTAATGATTAGCATTGTTAATGCATGTGTGAGAACCAACTCCCTATGTGTTAAAATCATACTAAATATTGTAGCTTTATATATATAAACTATGTTAAATGTTAACTAACAGGCTAAATATCATAAGTTATATGCATGAACCATGTCAAAATTAAAAAAAAAACTATGGTAATTATTTTAACTTTATATGTAAGGATCAGGCTAAATATTGTAAGTTATATGGAAGAATAATATTATAATGTGAAACCATACTAAATATTGTAGCTTTAAATCTAAGGATGAAGCTAAGTATTTTTTTTTATGTATGAACCAAGAAAAAAATTGTAAGTTGTTTGCAAATTCTATTTTAATATGTGAAAGCCATGCAAAATATTGTAACTTTATATGTAAAGATCTGTCTAAATATTTAAGCTATATGCAAGAATAATGTTAACATTTAAAATCCATTATAAATATTGTAAGTTACATGCAAGAGCCATGTTAATATGTAAAATCCATACTAAAAATCAACATATCTTTATATGAAATGACCAATGTAAATATCTTAACGTTCCTTGTGAGGATAGAGCAAAATATTGTAGGTCTACTTGTAAGGTATAGGCTAAATGTTGTATGTTATATGCAAGAACAAGTTTATAACCGTAAAAAAAAAAATGCTAAATGTTATATTATAAGTAACATTAATGCTAAATATTGTAAGTTTATATGTAATGACCCAGATAATTATTGTAACTTTCTATGTAAAGATCTGTCTAAATACAAATGTAAACTATATATATGAGAACCGAGCTGAAATTTAACTCTTCATGTGGAAGAAATAAGTTAAATATTTATTTCTATATATGAGAACCGAGCTGAAATTTTAACTCTTCATGTGGGTGAACCAAGTTATATATTACAAATCTTAAAATGTGTTGGTGCCATTGTGATTTCTTTTTTGTGATGCTTTCAAGAATTCATAATTTTAATGAATAATGTGTTGTGTTTTATTCTTACACTTTGTAGAATACAACAATATTAGTAATCTACTTATATTTAAAATGCCAAAAAAAAAAAACGCAAACAACGTTTTCTCATCAACCAAGCCTATCCATTCTCATGTGACGGATGGTAGCTCATATTGCTCGCTATGGATGGTAAAGGCGCCGTATTTTTATTATTAATGTTAAATAAGTAATTTAAATTACTACTGTATGGTGACTGTCAAGTTAACGACAGGGTATCTTACTGTTTTTGTCAGTGTAAAATGACAGTACTGTAGCCTGAAAAGTTCGTTTAAAGACGACTTGCTCTAATTTACTGTAGCACTGCACTTGCAAGTCAGATTCATGTCAGAGATCATTGATGAAGACTCTATTCAAGACATTTGCAGTAACATTAAGTAGACTTACAGCATCTTTCTTTCAAAGCTAAACAAACTGTATGCGACTGAGAAAAACAAAATTCGACAAAACCATCCAGTTTTCCTTTCCCCCCACCAAACTCCGAACTTATCTACTTCTGTTAGCCAGTTGGTGTGGTTCCGATTCTGACCAGTTGTTACCAAGTAGCCATACTAAGTCACATGATCAGCCGACCCTATATACAGGAGTGAACTGTGCAAACAAACACACTGAATTAAAGGAACGATAGCGCCCAGAATTTCTTAATGTTGGCCCCCCGATCTATCTCCCCATTGCTTACTTGCTGTCTTAATCTGCAACTTGCGTCCCCTTTAAATTTCCATCAAGGGGTAACTGATGTCATCTAGTTCCGAGCAGCTAAAGAAATTGTGCTGAATTTCACTTGAGCTTACATTCTCCATTAAAAACCTTAATACATCTTAGAATATTAACACTTTGATGACGAGCTTGCAGTCTTGATGAAAGGAAATGTAATACACGTCTTTTGTTTTTTTTTTCTTCTTTATTTTGCAGCAAGTTAAGCAATAAGAAAGGATTCTCTCTCTCACCCTCTCTGTACTGACGTCATCTCTCTCTCTCTCTCTTTCTCTCTCCTTCCGAATTCCTTCTAACGTCTTGGGAACACGGTCCAATGGATCTTTCTAGCTCGTCTGAAAAGTCCAGTTGACGTAATGAGTAACGGACCGCAGTTCTCCTAACGACTGATCTTTCGGATGCCCCCTCCAGGGAAATTCTTCGGCAGACAGAGAGCCCGCATGGATACAGGTGATGATCGAAGAAAGTTGACGCTGCGGGTTTTTCCGTGGCAGCCTCTTATTTGAAAGACCCAGCTTTCCGATGTTTCAGCGGTTCGGTTTACGTCTCGTGTCAAATGCAATTTGCCGACTGCCGGCTGACGTACGTGAACGCAACTCGTTTTTCCTCCCTTAAATAAATTTAATTGCTGTTTTACCGGTGTTTCCTTCACACTCTCCCTGGTAACCTGTGATTTCCGCCGGCTCTTATTTACTTCGACTATTCTGTCATCTCCCCCCACCACCCACGGAACGGAGAACATAGAAAACGAGCTAATAGATTTGTAAGAGTTTATTTCAAATCATTTTAACGAGTGTAAAATCAATTTTGGAACATTATTTCTGTAGTTGCAGACCTGGCTGGCATTTAACCCCGCAGTGTAATGAGGCGGTTTTGTGCGAAATCATCCATCTGTGAACCTTTGGTGTTTAAACGACGTTTGCAGGAGCAAGTCCCCTTATTTTGTGCGACTTGATAGATTAATCTGATTCTGAGGCCGCCGCTCGGTTTTTCCGGAAACAAAAAAATTATAACGAAGCCTGCGCAGGCGGAGACACGGAAACTGCGGAGAGCGAATGGCGTCAGGGAGGAGGAGGGGACATTCTTTATAGAACGGGCTGGTGTGGAAGCAGAGGGAAGAACTCATCTTCCGCTGCAGTCGTCCCTTGGCTTTTTCTCTCTCGGTAACCACCCGAGCCAAGGCGACGGACGATGCTCGCCTCGATATCCGTGGCACGAACGATTCTAAAAGCAGTTGTCGGTTTCCATCGTCGCCAAAGCGGGACCCACTCGTGAGATGTGGAGAATGGTGAACGCTGTTTCGTCGAAACTCATCGTCTTCTTTATGCGGCCGGGCTCCGGGTTCGGGATTAGTCAATAGCTCTTCAGTTCGAGGTCAGTGTTTTTGACATGATGCTTGCTCGGGTGGTGGTACATCAAGAGCTCGGAGCCGCCTTGTTTGTGGATTCCACGGATGTAGACGGGCTGAAGAAGTTCTTTTATCCGAAGTACTTTCCCGTTCGGGGTCGACGGCAACAGTCGGTGAGTTCCAGGGACCCGCTTCGCCGGTTCTTCTCCTCCCGATCTTGATTGCCTTTGCAATCTCTCTCCCCCATGTGCTTGTCGTTACGCCGTTACTGGTTGACTGAGCTCTCCTCCGGCCCGCTCAGCTCGTCCGTCTTTCTGGTCCATTACCCGTCTGGCTATAGAGCGGCGCTTCGCATGAGGACGCACAATTCAATCATTTGGCTTTTGATGGGCACCTCTCCTTAACTCTGTTTCGAGGATTAAAACAGCCGGAAATCGTTCTTGAACCACAACTTACTCATGATCACAGGCGCCGTCCGACAAGCATTTTCACTATCTAGCAGAGGGAGTCAGAAAACAGCATTTACTAAAATTAGCAGCTACTCCACGTAAACAGACGTTAAGCAGAAGTTCAGTTAAATTTAGTGATCACAAGCAGAAACCCATACTCGTCAGGAAGCAAAGAATGGCCTGTTTATTAGCGAATCGTTTTTTTTTCTTTCTCTCTACATAGGCATTCTCTTTACGTCATGCAACTGACTGCCATAATGAACCAAAAGATCAGTTTCACCTTGTACTTACCTGTCATTGAATAGTAAACATCACGTAGTCGCCTGTTTTTGATTGTTCTTTAATGTAGTTATGAAAGAGCAGGGGGACTGTGGAGGAGGAATTATCCTTGACGCAGTCCTTGGGAACAGAAACAGTATGGTTCATAAAAACGACAGTGAGGCTTTTTGTCTGGAACCGAGGACAAACATGTCAAGAATTTGCATTGATGCTAGCTGCGGGCCCATATTTCACAGGAAAAGAAAAACGGTCGCTAAATCAAATTTGGAAAAATCCCTGATGCCATCCGAACATCGTGGAGTCCCGTTAGTCTCTTTACAAAGGAATCGGTGCAAAGGTGTGCGTCTCTAGTTGTAATATTATAATTCACACCGTGGGATTAAATCAACATTATAGCGCGCGCGCGCTCTCTCTCAGGCTCACAGCAGTGGCTTTAATATGACTGATTAGTAGTTTCACCATGTTACTGCGATGCGGCTGGTTCTCTGAGTTTGCAGTAATTCCATATAGTAAGTAACTCATGCATATCTAGCTATAATCGAAAACAGATTAGCACGGGTGGGTGACCTTAATAAAACGCTGTTCGCACATATCACAATTTCCCTTTGATATACAAAACAGCTTTATCTTACATAGCCCTGGTTTATCGGGAAACTTGTAAAAACAAATTGTCGTCTTTTAACAAAATGATTCGTGCATCCTGAGGACAAATTTGAATCTCCCTTTTTAATATAAAGAACTGCACAAACAACAAGAATACAAAACAAACTCAAAGATGGATATATATATATATATACCGACAGTCAGCAATGAGTCTTTGCCACATTAATGGCGAGCCTAGGTTGAGTTCACGTGACTGAAACGTCACCATTAATCCCCGTTACGGGACTGGCGTGAGATAAGTTATTGTACTACAGAAAGTTAGCCGGGCAAATGCTTGGTTATATCGTATTAACAGTGGCAGGCAGGCTGTGTTTTAAAATGGTTGTCCGAGATCAGACGGAAGCAGCCCGGTTTCGAACGAGAAATGACTTGTTTATTATAATTTAACATGTGCAAAGTTCAGCCGGTAACCGCTCCTCGACGTTCAAAGGAAATGTCATTGCCTGGTTCAGCTAAGTACATTCGACTGAACAAAATATCATTTGTAAGGATTTCCCTTCGACTGACTAGCAGGAGTAAACACGAACAAAACTATTCCGGATTTCTTTTTCTGAACGTTTTGTGCAGAATCCTCGGAAACTAGTTAGTTTATATATTTATGGAAGAACAACAACAAAACTAACTAGATCACGTGGATAAAAGTGCAGGGAGACTTCAGATGTCTCGTGTGAAGAATGCTAACACAGTACCGAAAACGTAAGCATCGACGTGGAATAGTCGCAATGGTTGGCAATGTTTTCTTACTTTATATGGAGACGCGCTGTGGATCAGAAACAGAATGGATTCTCCAGCTTCGAGTAACTGGCCGACCTGGTTTTTTTTTTTATTTTTTTATATTATTATTTTGGCTTTTTGACTGTCATGCGATATGTGTAGTGGTGGTAGAACGTTAAAATTTCGCCAGAAACGGCATTCCGCCTGTGTATAACTCATATCTGGACGGACATTTTCCGAGTAGACTTGGTTCATCGCCAACGGGAATCATATTTAAAAGGCACAAAAAATCCGCTGATGTGATACATTTCTACGATCAGTTTCTAAGGGCAGTGGCTGAACTAGGCGTGCACTGCGAGCTGTTCGCCGAAGATGCCAGTCAATGAGGCATGATTGCCAGGTTGGTTGTCGCACTGGACGACTGGTACGGTTTCGGTCAGCCGGCCAGCAAGATCAGTGTACATTTCGGCTCGTGAAGTCAGCTGCATTCAGCTGACGAACTAACCGGACGCACTGGTAATTTACCCGACGAAGATGCAGTTTTGGTTATTTTGCTTAATTATTTGGAAGTATTTAATTTAAAATTTAATAAACGCGCTTAACTAACTCGTCAAATATAGTAACGCGTGCGAATGTGATTATACAGGGGCGTCGACAGATGGTTAGATGGGTCGTTTATACACGAAGTTTGTAGTGATGTCGACTGGAAAACGCTTTGATTCTGATTCTGGGAAGTACAAAGGCCCATTGTTCGACGACGCTCACCTGTTCTCACCTGAAGAGTTTTTTATCGACTGGGCAATGTACAGTCAGTACTCGGTGCTGAAATGTCTTGAAGGAACTGGATGCTGTTTGTGCAACCTTTATCGTCTCATAGATCACTCGGAACTACAGGAAATAAAGCCGTCTTTTTTATCCAACCCTCCCGCCAGTGTTCACGTACGGAACAGAAGTTAATGTTGCAGAAAAGCCTTTAATAATATTAACGAAAGATACAGATGGGTTTATAATGGTTTTGTTTAATGCGAAGCCGGCGCGTTCTCTGTGTGAGCAGTTACTTCTGGAATGCACGCCCACAAGGAAGCTGTTTGTTGTACGTACTTGCGATGAAGATACAAGCGAGCGGTGATAGACTTTCTATCGGGGTGGAGCTCACGTGACAGTGAACCGGTACGAGCTATGGCGCCAGGGATGCTTGTTGTAGAAAATGGTTTTCTACTTTCGTGCATCTCTGGAGACATTGTGCGCCTTATGAACGCACGAAACTGACAATGACTTGTTAGTCTACGTACATAATTCTCCACCCAATTTCTAGATTTCGAAGCCCTGCCAAGAAATTTCAGTTGTTAAAGAAAGGAATCCACCATGGTAGGCAGAACTTACTGGAACAACGATTACCTTTTGTCATGCACGTTCTAAAGCATGGTTGAGGCGACTAATTAATTTAAACGAATACTCTTAACCACAACCATTAAAAAATATAAATTAGTTAGTGCTAATTAGAACAGTTGTCCTGTAAGCAATCTTTTTCTTCAAGAAGCAGTTTCGATATCGGTGCCTTATCCAGTACCGGACATCAACTGACGTCAGGCCCACGAGACCTCGACTCCAGTGCGAACACGTCACGTGCTTTTGCTGTTCTGTTGCCGCGCCACTTTTCCAGCATTGCCGAGTTGGTTGGAACAAATCTTGCAGTCGCTAACGAACATAGAGAGATATTTCTCGTCAGATTCGCACACGAGATCGTGCCTGCAGCTGGCTTTCTACAGTGTTATGTCAACCCCGCCCCCTGCCGACTAAAAGAACAGAACGGATTCTCGAGAGTTGAACACTGGCTAGCACGTTTTTAGTTGCGACTCCAGTATGGTTGACCCTTTTGAGTATCGCCAACTGTCAAAACTGCCAGAAAACGGGCGACACTTTCAGTCCTTCCGACACCCCCACGCGTTATCGTTTGTTCGGATCTAATTGGCAAGCCCTGCCGCCTGCCATTTTGTTTTATTTTGTCTCGCGCCCGGCGTGTTGATTGTTCGAACGTTTTCTCCGTGCGCGCCACTCTGCCCCGCCATTGTAGTAGAGGCTACAGTTACCTCCCCCCTTCCCCACTCGCTCCCTCCCGAAACCTGTGACGTAATGCGGCGAGCGGCTCAGGGCGTTCATTAAAGTTGATGGCTGTGACACTAATCCAAACACGGGCAACTGCTGCGGTTCGTGTTATTTAGTGGCATGCCATTGAACTCAGCCGTTATTTATGTTCAGCAAAAAAACTTCAGGCATCATATACATATTGTGGGCGTGAATTAATCCGCGCGTCGCAGGGGATTAAACTGTGTAGGGTAAAAAGGATTACGCATGGCTACTCTTTCCACGGTTGATTTTTAGGCATCCGACAGGAGGCTGAAAACTTATTCTCAGTTTGAAGGGAACGAGAACTGCCCCCAGTTGATATAAGACGGCAAGATGGTTCCAGATATCATGTCACGTGCACTGCCTCAATTGAATATTTCATTCTTTCGATATATGTTATTTTTTTTCTCTCCTTTTGGTAAATGACGAATTACTAAATAGCGTGATTTTTACTTGTCTTACACACGCGTGACCATCTTTCATTTCCTGGTAATCTTTTCCAAATGGCTGGGATTGCGGGTTTTAAACGACACGTTGCTGGGGCTGTTTGTTGTAGGTTTGGTGACACCTTTCGGGGCGGGTACGAGTATTATTCTTTACGGGACGGAGATTGGCCAGCAATGTAGAAACGATTGCGATCAACAGGTGCTGCAGTAGCTGCTTTTCCCGACTAAGCAATAGGTGGAAAATCCGTTTTTTCTTCACAAATCCCTTGTAATTCTAGTACTGACATCGTTTGCCGACCTAACCCTTTCCACCCAAGACGTTCTGATTGCTCATTAAATACTTACCTAGAAACCGGAAGCGACAATTGTCATACAGCTGATCTGTGTCTGTAACTATAATTTCCGATCGAAGTGGCATTGATTCTAACAATCTCTCTCTGTCTTTCGCATGCATGTATGAATAGGATACACACCTGTCAGCAATAATCGTGGAGTAACCGTTGAAATAATTCATCAACCTGAATGAAGGATATTTCGCTAAGAAGTCATGATAAAAATTTTAAAAATAAACTTTGGTCATGTATGGGATATTTCGCTGGTGAGTCTTTAATTATGTCGGCTAGTGTATGTCTGCGCGCCCGTGTATTGGTAATTACGTCAGATAAATAAGATCGTTTTTGACTTTTTAAGACGATTATTATGCGTTCTGAATTAGAATATCTCCTCTTATCGTTCGCAGGCTAAAATCGGAAAGAAAACTGGCATCGTCCGCAATTTTACCAGATCGTACGGAATTGCCGGGATTTCTTCTAGCTGTGTCTCCCTCATCGGTTTAATGGGATGCCCAGTCGCGTAAACCGATGAATCCTACATCCAGAAAGGGAGCGATTGTGGGGTGGTGGTAATTACAGGGTTTGAAATTTCTTTTAATTTTGTCGGTAATCTCAGAACAGACTAACTGACTGCTTGCAGGAAAACGACCGAAACGTGGTAGAAAAGGTATTGGAGGAGGAGGAAAGAAACGGGGTTGTCGTGTTCATGGGGAGCGAGCGGGTTGGTAATCCGAAACAATTAAGGAACTGTTTTCCCTCGGTAACCTGGAGTTTTCCTCTACCGTCTCGGAATAATTCATGAGATTTGGCTTCCGGAGAGAATTATTAACCAGAAACTGGCCTGATTTTTGTTAAAGCGTCAGCCATTAAGCTTTAGTCACTTCGCGTGTGTAAGGCGAGAGAATTTATCTTGTTATTGTCGTTATTAACCTTTCATTTAGCAGGAATTCTTATAGACCGCAGGGATCTCAAAAATTAATGGGGAATCTTGGGGACTTCGACGGAGAACTCTTTTTACTTTTTTTTTTATTATTTTTTTTTTTTTTTACGTTACCATAACTGATTTACGTGCTCCGATTAGTACCTCATCCACTACCGCGTCTCTGTCGAAAATCTACATAATTTTTATTAATTATCGATTTTGTCGTAAAAATTCAAATCATCGATGTGAAAAGGGAATACGACGTTGTAAAACCACCTTTTTTACTGTGATAAAGGGTTTTCATTAATGACGTTTTTACGGCTGATATTTGCATTTGATTGTTCGAAAAGATCAGTCAGAAAGAAAATAAGAAGTACAGAGAGAGCCGATTAGCATTCCGAGTAGAGCCCTAATCTTTGGTAGATATCGGGCCGGCGAGTCATGCTTCCTGGGTTATCTTCAGCAGAAATTGGGCGCGGAAACGTTCCGTAAACCATTTCCGCTCACCAGAATTTCCGTACGGCGTAAAAGGTAATTTTCATATAACGTTTAGAGACTTACGTTCCTGGAAATGGCAGGTGTGCGACCGGCGTTGCTTCCTTTACGTTTGTGATGTCGCCAGGATTTGGCGCTGAGAAATTTGTCAACCTCGCCATAACTGCCAGCCGCTAGTTATAAAAGAAATGGAATTCCCACAAATTATTTCTAATCAAAGATATTTCACTTTCGACATCTATGGATGTGGAGAGTCGCGATTTCAGAAATTCTAATGCTCTCATTGGTATCTCAAGCTGAAAATGAATCTCTTTAAATGAACAGGTTGGGCTCCTTTAATTGAAGAAATAGTGAGAAGAAAGGGAGCAGGGTGGACGAGTTAAGGAATTATAATTTTCATCTTTGCGTAATGCAATTAAGCTGGGACTACCTCCAGCCAGCTCGGATGGTAAGAGTTTTAGTGGGGGGGGAGGGTAGTCCGGCGATGAAGAGAATGACTTTATTCCACGCCTCGTCTGATTTGGTCGCAGAACGTTAATGAAGCGTCTCTCGAAAAATGGCACCCGATGGGCCGGCCAGTCAGTGTCTGTTCCAGAATGTACCAGACACGCAGGGTTGGACTTCCGCGTGCTTCGAGACGCCAGAAGACCTTTAGAGCATCAGTAATGTAAAGATGGACGTTTTTCGTTTCAGCCGCAGAAAGAACAAAAAAAAGGGTCAGGCCTCGAAAAAAGTCCAGAGGACGGGTAATTGTCGAGGACGGCGGCAGACGGCGCTGTACCCGGCGACAGCGAGGAGACATCCGTTTGTTTTTTTGTCCCCCGCCAATAGCGTCTCGGTTTTCCTGTATTTTTTAATCCGTGTTTCCCTTCGTCCGCATCAAAAACAAACACGCAATAAAGATGCGAATAATGGCTGTTTAAAGTAAACGCGGGACTGTGTTTTATGCACGTCCTGGCTGTTTATTTGGTTTCTTTACCCCCGATGTAAAGCCGCGTGTACGGCCGGGACGTTGTTTGAAACCCGACCCCCGACAGCTTTTCCACTGTCGCTCGGCCGCCGAGGCCAGCTGACTTATGTCGTCCGGATACGGGGTTTATTATGCGCCCTCCCTCCCGGGAGGAGGAAGAGCAGACGACGAAGATGATGACGAGACGAAGGGACATTGTGAAACCCTTGCTTTATTCTACCTCCCTGAACTACTGGACTCGGTTCGCTGCTCAAGACCTTTCAATGTCGGTCCAACGTCTTTTCTTAAAAGGAGGAGGTTAAAAAAAAAAAAAAAAAAAAAAAAGATTCGCAGCAAGAAAATCCAAGAATCCCGGCTTATTTTCAAAGATACAAATCTCGCATAGAGCGAGGCGTAGGCATGATAATGATATCCACAGGGCAAAACAATCTTGAATTCATTCAGATTTTCTGAAGCATGCAAGTTTTCGAGATACGTTGCCGGGAGAGACGAGAAATCCAAATGTTGAAAATAGCTGAAGTGAACAGAGCGCGCGGCGTTAATGTTTCTGCGTGCAGATAATGTAATTGTGCTGCGAACGTAACACCTTACTTCAGATTTAGAATATCTTCCTCTCCCTCTTCCTCCCCCATCTCTCTCTCTCGCTCTCTCTCTCTCTTTAAATAATATCATTATATGCATTCTGTTCACTTGATTATTGTTACATGCTCAGGCTGTGAATGGGTTTTACACTCGAGTTCTGCAGAGAGACTGCATTTTCCAATATGCTCATACGTGCGTGTATCAGCTGCAACCCTTCGCCTTGCGTCCTTCTTGGAGGCCGCCTTACCATTGGTTGGTGTTATTGCGCTTAGATCGATTGCGTGGCAAGCTTAGCGTAAACGGCGTACAAGATCGGCTTCAGTGAAGCGTGACGTGCAAATTGCAGGTAAGAATGAGAACATAGATTAGTTTATTCTGATGAGCGAGAGGTGGTGTGTGTTGTGTGTGTGTGTGTGTGTGGCTTTAAATTACTTTGGACATTTTCATTTAACCGAATTAATAATAATAATTATTATAATTTTTAGCATAATACTCTGAACAATCTGGACTCCATATTCTTTATAATTTTCAATTTCCAACGACTGCTGCCATGTAAAACCATCTATGGCCCGAAAGGGCTCGGATAATTAGGGTTTATGCTAAAAAACACACGTTCTTTTCTGCAAATGGGAGCTATAATCCGCGAAATATTGAACGCGTGTTCATCCGTTTTTTTTGTTTTTTTTTTGTTTATCCCCCCCCCCTTCAAAAGTTTGGCTCTCGATGACTGGGTCCATTTTTCATTCTAATTCTCAACAACTAAATGGCAACATTACGTCATTGTAGGGGAATTACCATTATGCCGCTTAGGAATACGGAGCTGAAACATCTCACCGATATGTACGAAATCCATTTCTTTTTGTCTCCCTTTTTTATGGGCGCCGTCCTTGGCTATAACCTGAGCTTACAGCAGTTCCGCGCACTTGCTATTACAATGATAAGTCTGTCCGGACAGGACGCTAGCTTCGTGGATTTTCTATTAACTGTCCGGGAACTCGTTCGATTGCAATTCTTTGTATTCCAGTAGAAACCGAAAAGTATGTTACGAAATATAAGCATTAATTAGTTTTTAGTTTTATAGTAGCGTGTTCAGTTCTGATTTTTTTTTCCTTGAAACTTTCGCGTACCAAATAAATAAATAAATAAACGAAACGAAAGGGGGAATATGCTTATACACTGTTTAATTGAATTTAAGATGTTTATAAAAGAGGCAATTTCTTCTCCAGATTTTAAAAAACTTATTAAGAGATCACTTCGATTGGTTCTGGTCATTTTAGTTGAACAAGACTTTCTGGCGTTCTGTACACGATTGGAACTCAAAGACACTTCACAATTACCTGGTGAACATATTAAGCTATTGACTGCATTATATGCTTGAGAACAAATTGGAACTCTAGCAGGTGTTTAAATTATTTCTTTTTCTTTTGTCATTAATGATTATAATTACACGCTAATTTGCCATCGTATTAGACTGACTCTCTGGCAACAATGCTATTCCGAAGGATTGGAAGACCAGGTGGTGTTAATTAAAATAGCCTGTGGGCCCTTTCTCGTTTATGGGGTTCCGTTTGTTCTGCAAGACCTCCTCCTGCGCTATTGAAAGTATTGTTTGATAGACTTTCCGACCGGGGATGAGGTTTCCTACCAACGAGATTTATTAGCCATCGGTTGTAAAATCAACAGTTTCGAGGGCTTTGACTTTTGTTCGGACGATATGAAGATTTAGAACTCGTTCGATTTCTTTGTTTCGCCACAGTCATGAGACAAAAGGAGCATCTTTTGTCAGATTTCCTTTTCGTTCTCGAATACGAGCCCGGACGAGTTTCAGTAACAAATCCTAAATTTTTGTCGAAAGTTTTCTGAAGGAGGAACCTTTGCGAACCCAGTCCCCACTAGTCAGACACCGCTCCTAGCCCCGGACCGAGAGTATCGTTACTCTCGCTGCCACAAATACTCAGCTCGCTCTCACGTCGGCGGTATAATGTTAAATAAAGGCTTTCCCCAGCTTCTATTAAAAATGCCGGCCTGGACGGAGTGGTTGGGGGGGGTGGGAAAAGGTGGTCCTATGACAGGCGAAGCGACCGCGCCAGATTTCTTTAAGCCAAAACATAAATCTGACAACAAACCGGTTGCTGACAAGCCCATCTGTCAGTATTCCGGTCTGATTAATGCGTGGCGTGCAAACAGCAGCTGGAAAGGTTCAGCAACGCGATGACTTGCAGTTTGTATTCAACCCAAAAACGCCTGCACAAACAGTTCATTCGCTAAACGCTAGGCTAGTCTGCCCAGTACAACCTGCGGGGAACTTGGCATCTCGTTTGTTTTTCTGTATTACAAGAGTTAACTGACTGCCCGTTTCGTGGAAAATTGGAAGTAGCTCTTTGTGTGACTTTCCTTCGCCTTTACTCACTCACATAATAATTAACAGAGACAGAGAGAGAGAGGGAGGGAGATTTTATTACTTGTAATTATTGTCTAAAGCCTAGATAGTCTTTTAAAAATTATTCTGCCCACGCAAGACCGAAAACCGTGTTCACTTACGGTTTAACCGAATCTTTGCAAGTGTTCGTCAGACGGACATCATCAGGTTCTTTCCGCTCATTTATAATGCAAAATTATTTCAGAAATGGAGAACCTTGAACCGACGACTGCAGCTTGGTTAATAATGGTTATAATACGAGTGTAGTTTCAAATGTAGCAGGTACATAGTTTATTTTTGGCTATGACTGCCTTTGGTTATCTGGGATTTTGCTGTTGTTTTTTTTTTTTAAATCTGGGTCCACGAAGGAAAGATCCTATAATTCAGTCTCACACAGGCAGACCTCCAACCGAGTAATCTTTTCTCCTTTTCCTGACTTTCTAACTGTATAGTTTATTGCAGGTGTAAGTGCCAGCCAGTGAACCCGTTTTCATCTCCCGTAAGATTTTCTTCGGCAGCTAACCTGCAGTTGTTCTGTTAAAGCTGGCAGTACGTCTCTTCTGGAGAAACTGTTGTTTTAGATTCTAGCTCGCAGCAACTACGGCACCGGCGGACATTTCTCTTTCCTGTGGAAGAGACGCGTACGTTGGTCTCGTCGAACGAGATGTTGGCAGAAAATCGTCTTGAAATTCTTTCGCCATCGATTGGCTGGTTCCTTTCTGGAGCTGGCTAATAGTCTTCGTGTTTATTTCCGTTTACTTCAGTTTGTTTGTTTTTTTTTAAAACGAGATGTAGTGTTCCGATTAAGGGTGCTGCATACTCTTGAGTATAAACCTTCACTCCTCCTCTCTATCGGTTTAGAGAAAAGGACCAGGGATGACTTCCCGATTGCCGCAGCTCTGCTGAGATAGCGGTTTCGTAACCCGACACTTTAGCCAGAACCCTGTCTTACTCTATTTTACAGACGTCGCCAGACTTTCACAAGTTATGGGGTTTTGCTCCTTTTTTGGTCTCGTCATTTCTTCGAGTTCGATTCTGATGGCTTTGCTGCTCGGTAGAGGACCTACGGAGCCCTATCGGTGTATATTTAGATTCAACAAAGGGAAATCACGGTGAAGAAACCACGGGAACAACGCCAACATATTACCATTACTCATCTCGATATTTTGCTTTCTTGGAGTCCCCAGACCCGACCTACATAGAGAACGCAGAGTGTTTTCGATACCAAAACAAAACCACCATTATGGCTGATCCCTAACCCGACCTCATGTTGGGCTTAATTGCTTGGTGGCTCTTAACAGAAAACGGCTTTGTTCAGTCTAAAGCTGGATCGTCTCTGCTTTTTCATATTTACGCCAGTAGTTATAGAGGGGTTGGTTTCGACCCTCCGCCGTACGGCAATATTTAAAATACCTGTGATGGAAAGGGTTATGGACACGGTGAACGAAATATTCGAGTTTACATACACGAGTAGATCAGCTGTGAGACTTTTTAATAATTTGACCTTTCAGTAACACCACAATACAGTTATCAGTAAATGGGTTCTCGGTGCGACTATTCAGAATAATTCCATATGTAGAAGACAGGGGGCCAAGAAATTCAGATCAGAACTCGCTACGAAATAAAACGCAAGACTTATGATTTTGTGTGTTAATTCTTTTATTTCATTTAATCCCGGCGTCTAAACTTAGTCGACTACTACACTTCTTCGAAGACGGTAACTTTACTTTCCGGTGATTCGGCAGAATAATGAAAAAATTCAGCTGGCGACTTCGTACTTTACAAGTCACTGGACCAACAGGTGTAGGATTGACTTATACGGGCCAGAGGGCCGCTGTCCTCCAAAGAATTTCTATCCGCCTTTAACTCTATAATTAAAACGTTATTGGTTACAGGACGGAGAGATATGGAGCTCGTTTGACCTGCGGGGTCCCAAACACCGCGAACTTTTCGTTCATCCGTCTTCCGCAGATTGAGCGGATCCAGGTTTTGTTGTCTTGGGGGGGGATACGTACCTGGGGAAACCAATGCACCGACATTCGGGGTTAGACAAACACTGGCTTCTGCTCGCAGCCTGCCTGGTGTGATCCCGGGTGTGTTTTTACTCGGCGGTGGAGGGGCGGGCGAAATCTCCCAGTCCGATTCTATGTTTGTGATGGGGAACAGTCATCGCGGAAGAAAGAGAGCGAACAGGTCGGTCAGTAGAGCGGACCACGGTGAAGCGACCGTGAATTCTCCACAAATGCATGGAATTCACGGATTTCGCGCCCACTATGATGGCCATACTTTAAATCAGGAGGTCTATGTAGCCTGTACCGCTCGTAAAAGAAGTTTCACCACTCATTCGAGAAAAGCCTTCTGAACTTTTAAAGTCTCATTTATGTCTCGCCGACGTCTCGTACGGCCAGGGTTAGTCGCTCAGAAGAACTAGGGCCATTTTGGAAAAACAACAATAGCAACGGAAAAAAAAAACAAGGAAATTTATTTTAAAATTTAAAGAAAGGCTAAGAAAATAAACAAAATATTTCGAAGTATACCTTAGTTTATTTTCTAATGAAAAGAAAACACAACTTAGGCAACAACAACAAAAAAATATTACGAAACAAAGGAATGCCGGGAACACGGAAAATGGCTGCTATGATTTCAACATAATTAAGCTTTGTGCTGCTTTATAACTTTTCATGGATCATTACATATAATTTTCAATACTTAATACTTTGGATTCACTCTTCACATTTCTACTAGTTTTTCTGGTAATTGATAAGCGCTTACAAACGTTCGTCTTAATAATCATCACATGGGTACATGCAATGGGCAGGAGATGTTTTCTCCCACGCTCAAGACGATAAAGGGTCGATTCTATTACGTTTACGTGGGTCTGTCTCCGTAGCCGTTCGCCGGAACTTTGTCTTGACATGGTCTAAAGGTGAAGGTGGTTTCCAAGTACCGTGGGAGGGTGCCATTATACCGAGAAGAGCTCGCTCGCTCTAATTTCATCGCGAAAGTTCAGTCCGAACCTCTGCTGACCTAATCCTTTTTCTTTGTTGTTGTTGTTGTTCTTCTTCTTTGTCTTATGCGGTCCGTTGTCCTTTGTGCGTATTTTAGCGAGTCAAATGTTTGCCAGTCCAATAAATTCGCACGCAGAAGAAATGAATGGGGGAAGGGTCGCTTCAGGGCTTTCTTCCTGATATAGAAAATCACCGATTGTAGTGTATACAGTAGCTCATTACTGACAAGGTGTGGAAGTCGCCAGTTTTTCCTTTGACTCTTGGTCGTCAGTTTATTTTCACTCGTCTTTCTTAAAATGCATCTATTTATTTTTAATTCGCTTTATTCGTGTGATTCCGACGGCTTTTAAAACCGAATTTTTTTTTTCTTTTTCGCAAAATTTCTCCTGTTTTTTTTTTTAAATTTTTTTTTTATGGAAGCTGCTGCACGCGATGTCGGCGCTCGCGCGTCCGTTCGCAACTCGTTAATCACAGCTGTCGGTCCGCGACTCGGTTACACTTTATCTACGAGAGATTTTCGCTGCACCCATGAAAAAGAGAACGACGGTTCGACTTCCTGCGGTTTTAGCGATAAAACGACAGCAGTGACCTCCCCTTCTCTCTCTCTCTCTCTCTCTCTCTCTCTCTATTACCCGACTAAAATTTGTTCTCATCGAGTCCACAAGAGCGACATCGTTAACCCGCTCAGTTTCAGTTCGATCTCGCTCGGCTGATTATTAATTGATTTAAGCAGGATCGCGCAATTAGATAATATTATTTACACGTCGGATGGCGATCAATAAATGCATTGTTCATAATTATCGAACTGTACTGCGAGTTTTGAACTCAGATAAACATTCAGAAAAGAAAAGAAAGAGATCTCCCCAGTCTATATAAATGTCATTTCCGATTCGCAAACTGCCTAAATCAATGAATAATTGCTGCTGAATTTAAACTTTTGCCGTGTAAGCAGAAATAATTAGATTTTCGAAAATTCAGAGCGGTTCATTTTGAATAATCCGCCATTAATGTGAAAGTACAATAATAATTGATCCCGAATTTATATATATTTTTAATTTCTTTTAGAATTAAATATCGAAGCGAGAGATTTAACTGGAAAATAGTGGTGAATAATATCTGAATAAGTCAAAGTCAAATTAATTCGGTAGATTTAGTGTAAGCTATAATCCAAGGATTCGTTATTAGTTTATTTCAAGCACTGTACTTACTAAATTTAGCTTTTTCTTATCTCGTGAATTTTTTTAAACTAAAAAATCTGCATTTTAGAGGTTTAAAAACTATATATATATATATATCCTTTTTTTCTTCTGAAGAATATCTACCCGTAAGTGAAAACCAATAATGATCGATCCATGTACAGTGTTGGTAGTTGCTTTCTGTGCTTGCAGATTTCTAAAGTACACACGGTGTCTAAACATATGTATACATGCGGGGCAATCGGAACTTTTCCGGACGGTATTCGGTTAATGATGATGGAAACAAGCGGCTGGTTTTTTAATCGTTTGGATTGATTGAACGAAGTTTCTTTCTTCTATAACTTTCGGGCGTCATCAGTTTGGTTGCCCCCTATAACTCAATGCATCCGACCGAAATGTACATATTTTAGTTGTGACTGTGTATACATCGGATATCTAAGGCTGGTGCCTAACTACTGTGCACTGTCGCCATACCGAAAACTAGTGGGTATCACGATACTTCTCCCTTTACCCGAGGTGTCAGGGTTATAAACCGTTCAAAGTGTGTCCACTGTCAATGTGTAACAAGCTGCTAAAGATCTAGACATTCCCCGTGGATCTGTGGCCATTGTTGTCGCCAAGTTAATTGAGGCGAATGTCACTGTTGAAGAAAGGCGACCCGGAAAGGGCTTCAACAGTGACGCCGTAACAAGGATGTGTCATGACACGCCACGTCCGAACTCGCTGTCAAGATTCTATTGCTTACGTGCAACATGTCATCTCCACCGACTTTGTTACAGAGATCTATTCTATCCGGTAGGATTAAAACGCTTCGAAAGATCTGGTTCAAAAGACTCTCTCGAGTTCAGGTTTCAGAATTTCACGTCTCGACGTCACACTTAGATTTAGAGAAGAGTTTTTGTCTCAGTGACGCTACGTGACCGATCTCTCGCGTTACAACAGTTCGGAAGTGAAATCAAAGCTTCCGCTAGATCTCTGATATAAATCTATCTGATCGAGCACCGGTGGGCGTATATGGATCGTCAGCTGAGGGCAAATTGGGGGGAGGGGTCGACTAGTTGTTTCCTAAACGTCGTCCAAGACGGTTCTTATGTTAGAAATATCATGCTACCAAGCAACATCCCTGTTCGTCCCTGTCTCTTCCATCCTTCGCCCTCCTCATCTCTCTCTCCTCTACTTGTTGTCGTTTATCACGGCGGTGGCCAGTTTAAAATCTGCGGAATTAATTCTAGCTCATGCATGCATAAGTCGCGCCGAATTTGAAGTTAATACTTCGATGAACTACAACCCGCAATACAGTGCCCTACTCTCTGCACCAATAAATAACCATGCTGCACATTCCTTCGCCGACAAGCCAGAAAGCTCGTGGTGATGTTGACAGATTCTGTGATCCAGCACAGATGTTTTATTCAATAATTTTCGCTTTCGACGAGAAAACACGTAGCGACTTGTTCTACGATCGACCCTTTGTTTGTTTATTTTTACTTGTCTGATGGCATTTGAAATTTCGAGTGAGCTTCGCAAATATAATCGGATTGAATCCTTAAAGAATTTATATTTCTTTCCATCAATACCCTACTTTTTCTATTTACGTTTCATCTAGCTGTTAAAGAACAACGCTTTTGTGATGTGTTGAAGTAAGAATAAAGCACATTGAGATAAAGTAAGCAGTAGGCTGTAAAGAATATTTCGAAAAGGAAGCGAGAACACTTGATTCCAGAACACAGTCGAATAAAATGGGGCGGTCAAATATACATGGCTTGGGCTTTAATATTTTAATGACGCGAACCAGGTTCCATTGCGTCCTTATCAAAAACTTTAGGACAAATTCCATACAACTAATGAGAAAATATTATGATCTGCATATTATTGATAACACGGACGGGCTTTTTTTTTTTTTTGAAATTATCGATCATTGCCTTCAGCCATTCTAAAACCTCTAGTATTTCGACCCTCCCTTTTTCCTTTTTTTTTACCCGTTTTAAAATCCTTACTTCTAATTACTTCGCAGCCACTGGAACACGATAACAGATAATTAGCCATTTAAAACCAGATGACATGGCGCGGGCTGTGCAAGGCAATTTTTTCTCCTCCTCTTTTTTTTTTTTTTTTTTACGTTGAGCTTTTAAAATTCGAGTTATGCCATTGTCAGCTGTTAACGTTTTTTTTCTCTTTGCATTTTCCATTAGTTACTAAATCCGCCATCTGCATGTGCAGCAATGAAAGGGGGGAAAGAACATCTTGCATAAAACATTTTTTCTTTTTATCTGCATTAGGCACCGTTTGGTAGAGAAGCTGGCTGTATCTTATTAGTGTAGAATGGATTTCCTTTTTGTTTTATTTTAAATCGGGCTGATTCTCGTGTTTCTTTAAACTCCGCTCGTCCTGCCAAGCTACGCCACCTGGGGAGCGGATAAGAGAATAACTTATATCCCGGGTGCATTATCCCCCTTGTGTGTGTGTGTGTGTGCCTACTCGCCAATGGGTCGTGTCCAGTGGGTGCTTTGCTAATTAGAAATTTGCCTTAAAACCGACGGAAGGGTTTGACGGATTTGTAGTCCGAGGAAGAGAATTAAATACTCTTTAGCTCTTACTTTTGACAAATGGGTTCGATTATCGTTGAGGCCGTAGCCTCGTTAATGTTTTCTTTTATTATTTAGGTTATTATCATTTCTAGGCCTCCACTCTTGTTGTAGAAGTGCGCGCACTGAAGAAAGTTGTATGTATAAGTAAATTCCATCTTCGATCTTAAGTACCTGTGTATACTGAAATATCAGAGACATGTTGCTCGTTATTTTACAAAAGTAAGTAAATAGATAAATAAACAACCAGAACTGCTACGTGAATGAAGATCATGAAATTGTTTAGACGCCTTATTAGAAATGTATACGGGGTTTTCAGTATGCCCCGATAATCTTTGGTTTTTATTTTACGAGAATAGATGGCGCTATCCATCTATATCGCACTTTAACAGCTGGCATAATTTGCTGGGGGGGGGGATTTTTTAAGCTAAATTTAATTTAGTGCAACAGCCAACTCGGGGACTCGCGCGACTGAACCAGAAAAAAGCGCCGAGGGTCTTTTCCCTGTTTTGTTTGTTTGCCGTATTCCCAATTTCTCCCGAATGTTCGGGTCGGGCCCCGGAAAACGAGCCGGGCCGGGGGTGAGAACGGTTGCCAGCGGAAGCAGTGGCTGACACGAAAGTGCCCAATTCTCTCCGAGTTCGATCGAAGTGACAGAAGTTCCGACCAGAACTCCGCTGTATAGATAGCTGCGGGAGCAAGCTGGAGAAAACCCACACCGACCGGTTGGTACAGAAGAACCGAAAGAAACCCTGACATGATTGGTTTGCGAGACAGCCAAGACAGCCAGATCTTGGTGAAGATCGTATTAGCCGAGAGGAGTCGTAAGAAACGCTAACAGTATATCATTGGCTAGGAAAAAATTAAATGACTGTTGAGGAAAAGATAATCTATATTGCTGAGTTTTGTATTTCAGTGAGTTTTTTGGTTACTCTCCTTGTGTTTGATTGTTTTCTTTTAATCTAAGGCATTGTCGTCATTAAATTGGTTGTAAATAAGAAACAGCGGTTTTGGTGACTGGATACCTACCAGAGTCTACGTCGTTCTTTACCGGAAGAGTTGAGGACGAATTGGAATACTGGAGGGTAATGACAACCTATGAAGGGTTTCGAAACATAATGAATAGGTTTTTACTTTAGGTACCTTTGAAAGGCCGTGATCGTCTCTTGTTGTCTACTCGTATCAGATGATTTAATTTAACACTACTACGACTTTAATTAAATCTCTGACTTGTACAATTTTAGATAATGTCACAAAAATCACAGATACTTGGTTTAGAGGAAAAATCTTAGTCTTTCATCTTTTACATGACGTGCTTTTCGTATGGCGTAAAAGTTGTTCTTTTAATGGATCACTGTTGATTTAGCGAAGTTACACAGGCGTATTAGATCTTGGTACACTGAGAAGGATTATTACTGATTTTAGGAGAAAATATGAGAAAGAGAGAGAGAGAGAGATGGTGAGAGAGAGAGAGATGGTGAGAGACAGAGAGAGATGGTGAGAGACAGAGAGAGATGGTGAGAGAGAGAGAGAGATGGTGAGAGAGAGAGAGAGAGATGGTGAGAGAGAGAGAGAGAGAGAGAGAGAGAGATGGTGAGAGAGAGAGATGGTGAGAGAGAGAGATGGTGAGAGAGAGAGATGGTGAGAGAGAGAGAGAGAGATGGTGAGACAGAGAGAGAGAGATGGTGAGACAGAGAGAGCGAGATGGAGAGAGAGAGAGAGAGATGTGAGAGATGGGGAGAGATGGAGAGAGAGAGAGAGATTCTGTTCCTTGCGCTGTTTTACCGTTCAATAATTTAAGTCCCGTCGAGAAATCACCGACACCAGGCGATGACAGGTGAGGCTGTTCAAAAACACAATAGCAGTGTATACATTATCAGACGTGGAAAAATCGGGAAATGTCGAAGCCGGATCGTGCTGAAGTTTTGAAACCGTTTTACTAGAGTTTCAAACAGAATGTATTAAAATCGACTCGCATTTCATTTAATTCGTTGAATGTCTTTGTTTTTTTTTTTACTTATTCTGTCGAAAGTGTTTCTATCGGCGCAGTTTGATCGAATACATTGGTGTCTTCAACGATGATTTTTGGCAGATTATCTGATTTAAGCACCACGACTTCTGCGACATTTGATTTCATTAATTTTTGAAATTGCTTAGGATTCTTATACCGTGGAGCGCCTGGTGTCAGTCATATTGGCTTCCTGGCTTGCATTGACTAACCTAAGCCGAGCTAAAATAAACTCAGAAGATAAACGGTTCTAAGCTAAAGTGAAGCAGTCACCATTTCGCGGGAAGATTTGTTTACTTGCGAACCTTCTTTCATTTTTCTAGTCACGAACCGACTTCCACCAGAAAATACGTCGAGTTCTTTGGAATTAATGAGTTTATTTGCACTTTTTCGATCAAAGTGTATGAAGGAGATAACTTCGGAATTTGGGCGCAAAAAGAAATAAATATATATATATATATTTGCTATTTGTAAAAATTAATCTTGTAGGAAAACGGGAATTAAAAGATTTTAGCGTCTTCTTGAGAAAATTAAAACGGAGTGCATTGGAATTTTACTGGTGGGTAGACTAGGAAATAGAAATGGCGCAATCGACTTCCTTCCTGTAGTTCAGGGGTTAATCGCCGCATGTTTGGGAAAGAGTTGACGGTGGCTGAATACGATCGAATCTCGCATCCTATGGGTTTGAAATCCGACCCCTTACCAATCTAACCTTTTCAAGTGGTGATTAAAAGGGCTCTAAGGTACTGCCTGACTCATCGTCGTTGTTCTTTGACAAAACTCGGTAAATATCGTGCTTCCTCCTCTTTTGTTCTTTAATACAGGAATAACTCGAAGATAATAAACAATCTTTGGCTAATAAACCATATGGTTTTCAAAATTAAGCAATTTTGTATCAACGAACACTTCATTACTATTTTCGCGTCTTTCAATTAAGTCGTTACCCCTTCCCTTTCCTGGGAGCGATGATGTAGGGTATTTAATTTTTAAAACCTGTTTCGTTGTTTGTAGAGTCATAGCTGTTAACAACGTAGCCTATGGCGGAGTAATCTCATCGGTGAAAACGTCTGGCTAAAATACCTTAATGTCTTCGTTAAAAAAAAAAAAAAACTCTGTACGTAGCGAATATTCTGATTAATTTCCAATTATGTACATAAGGAACGCGATCCTTCAGGGAACATTTGCTATTATCATTGGGAATATTTTCTACACTATATAACCAATTTAGAATATTTTTTCTCCCTTTTCAGTTTACCGCGGGCGAATTATACTTTAAAAAAAAAATTATGCGATATTTGAGAGTAAAATTCGTGAAGAATGGTTTTCTCAGGTCAGTTTCGGGATCAGGGATATCGAGGGGGGGAGTTGTTTGGGACTTTTCTTTCGCTTTGGTTTGCGGCGTGCGACTGTCTTTGCGTAACCCTGTCTTCTTAAAGAAGTTCCGGCATGGCACGTGACTTGGTGTCGTTTTTACCGTCGAGAAATCAATCAGAAAATATACAACTAAAATTAGGCCAGTCAATGCGGAGTTTCTGTAGTTTGTCGGCGGAAATGTTCATGGTTCTAACTAGTAGACCCCGAGCTATCTCTCCACCTCTATGTTTTTTTCCGAAAAGGCTTACACAAAAAATAGTTTTGTTTTGCCGTTATTTTCATCCCAACCTTTTTTTGTTGTTGTTTTTAGCTCTTCAAGCCATGTATTTATGCGCTGCCCCGACTAATGGAAACCATCGAGACATGGGGCCCGATGATTCGTACACACTCCGACGTACTTCACTTTGCCTCTGACCTTACAGAAAACGCGAAAGATTGCATGTTGACAACTATTTTTGAAAATTCTACAAAATGTGCGATCTTCAGTATACGGGTTTTATAAAAAAAACAAACAAACAAAAAACAACCCTTCCGCCAGCCACATGGCTTAAATAAAAGTCTTTTTGTTTTTTTTTATACGGAATGAAAACAGAAACGAAACCATTCCATGTTAATGCTTTTATTCAGACATTTCTTTGCAAGTCGTTTCACTTTGTCTACATATAGCGTTGTTTTTTAATATACATCGGAAAGTAAACGGTCACTGCAACATGTAAATCAATCAGCCTTCATCACCCACAAATCACTGAGACGATCGGCTGAGTGCCTGTGATGAAAATATTTCAGTTTTAAAGGACGATGAATACCTGCTTCTTCACGACAGCGCCTATTTACCTCTGTCAAGTCTGTTTATTAAAAAAAAGGAAAAGATACAACTGCATCACTGATAAGTAAAAAGAAGCAGGAAAGAACCACAGCCTACTACTCATGGGTAGATGTTTGTGTAAATCTTTTTATTACCGTACACGTTTTTATCACTTTGGACTGGTTTGTGGTTGTTTTTGCTCGTGCGAAACTTCTTTTGCCAAAATTCTTTCTCTCGTCTATTAAAAGAAATAATGACGGTGCCATATGAATCGTGGTCAGTTCGTCCCCACCCTGAACGTACTGTGCAGGCGGGGTGAGGTTGTCGATGATGATAATTAAACGTTAGTAAGGACTCACTTCGGCTTCTTTCCACAGCTGAAAGGAAGAGAACTACCAGGAGGTAGTTGGGATGGAGGTTTCACGAGTAAGTCTTAACTGTCTTCAACCTCTACCAACCGCTGAAGGCTCTCCCCTCCCCTCTACCGACCTCCTCCTCGAAGTCGGGTCGGTGGTTTGCCGAGAAAGGAAGAAAAAAAAAAGACACCTGGAAAATTCCCGCCGAGTTGAATAATTATTTGTACCATGTTTGGTTGTTCGTAGTTTCAGATTTTCTAAATCACCGACTCACGCGAGACTGGTGCATCATGGGTTGTGACGTATGACGTGAATCTTAGACAACTCTGCCGTCCAGATTACATATGCGTACTGGAATTAAAATTATGAGTTCACCATACAAAAATATCTGCTTTTTCAACATTTTAAATGTCAATGCATTGTCAAAAACAAAAAAAAGTTAAAAACCTGGTGAAGCATGCACCAGGACGTATAAATCATCAATTATCACGTTGCTATCTCAAACTCTTTTTTTTTTTTTTTTGCATAATTATTGATCAAGCAGGTTATTTCTATGAATGTTAAATTCAGTCCATACTAGAAGCCTGATGTTATCGTGTTTATCTGATACAGTGTCTTACTACTAATTTGAACAATTTTTAGCTGATATTACGCTTTTGTAAAAATGTTAATGAACCTTATTGTTGACTGCTGCTGCTTTGTTTGGCAGATTGAAAAATGGCATTAACGTGAATCTTCATATGGAACAAGGCGCTCCATTATTGCCCTTCATAAAGCTGGTTACTCCTAAGGGAAAATTGTGGAGGAAGCTGGAGTTACATGGAGTAGTGTGCAAATAACCGTTTATAGAATTAAGTGAACGGGCTCATCCATGAACTTAAAGAGCCAAAGGAAGAAAGAGAAAACCACGGAACGAGACGATATGTTGCTGGTTTCAATGTCTGAAGCAAACCATTTCTTGACCAGTAGCTAATTAACTTCTGACCATAGTTTTCTTTGCAACAGTCAGCATCTCAACCTCTACCACCAAAAGACGGCTAACGGGTGTTGGATTGATTGGCCGAGTAGCAGCTGGGGAACCAACCCAGCCATTGCTTAGACGTGGTTACAAGAAGCAATGACGGCTGGGTTAAACAACATCACACCTTCACCTTGGCGTAATAGCAGCTTTAAAATATTTGGTTCTAAGCAACGGCAATATGTTAGAAGGTAGGTTGGAGAAACATTTTCGGAGAGGTTTGGTTGCCTTACGACTATGCATGGTGGTAGAAGTTGATAGAACTCTCACGAGAGAACAAGAGAGATGTCACAATATTATACAATGCCATGCAGATTTCATAATGACATCGTTCGATAGCTGACAGGTTTCTACTGCAAAAAGATAATGATCAAAGGACAGTGAAAAACACCTTTGTAAAGAAACCCAATCGGAAGGAACTGAAAACCTATATCTGAATGAGCCCTACTGAACTTATGTGGTATGTACTAGATGGAAAAATCCAGGAATAAAGGTCCAACCATTGTCAGTCAGCTATGAAACTATTTTCAAGATGAATTGAGCTCTACAGGATGACAAAAAAATATGCGCAGCAGTTATTTGGATTAAAAATGACATTCACGTATATTCTAATATGATTCGTCTGATTTTTTATAGCTTCCTGCTAGGATATTGCAAATAAAGTTTGAAAAGGCGTTTTCAGTAGTGTTTGGAAATTTTAAATTTCTGGACACTTGCTAATTAAAAATATTATTGCACAGGTGTTCTGGTTCTTTTGGTGAACTATCAGAATTGCTATTTTGTGGGTTTCCAAGTGTACTTTCTCCCTCTGCTAATAATAATGTTAGTGTTCTTTTTTGTTTAGTTGAACAAACATAGCCAATCTCACCGATGTATTTCTACATTATTACTAATTTGTTCTTTCTTTTTGCACCTTCAGAAAAAAGGAAAGAAAATTTAGAACTCGTACTCGATAGAAATTTCAGCAATCATCTGTATCTATACTTATCTTTTTTGTAAAGCTTGATTTATGTCTTAACATGAATCCAGATTCAGCAGATTATCAGCTGGCAGAGTCGTATTTCTGTAACCAGCCATCTACATATAGATCATTTCCTCCAGATAGTATCATCTTGCAGATAAATGCCTTGTCATTGTTAATACGGGGTCTGTCGACTTGATTTATTGCCTTCGTCCTCCCTGGAGCTAAAACCGTCTCTACAAATCTCGTGTGCTCACGTGGTTTCTGTTTCGTCAGCTCACTGACATTGGCTTTCTGAAAGCATAATTTTTATTTTGCTTGATTTTTTGGTAATAACTTACCTATCCAATTAATTTTAAATTATATTCATTAAAATTAAATTTTGTATACTTTAAACACGTAACTCTTCTGACAAGAAGACCACAAATATCTTCGATCGCTTCACTGTTGTGCAAGATGGGATGTTGTTTGACGTCTGATTGGGCTTTGACGTCATTACTCTTATTCGAAGAGCACCAAAAGAAAAAAGGAAAAGAAAAAATCACGTTCTAGAGTCAAATTAAATACTCTCATGCTTAGTTTCTTAAAAACCTTTTGACCAATTCTAGTTTGTCAACTCAAGGAAGAAACTGAATCATAAATAGTAGCGAATTTTCTTGTTAGCCTTAAGTTTTGGTTTTAGGGCTTCGCACGCGTTCGAACCTTAAAAATAAGAAGTTTAATTAGGACTGGTTGATGCTGACTGAGAAGGTGTCATCGATTGATAAAGAAAGTAAGTTGGGTGGCCTGGCTCTAAAGGTCCTAGTGTCATTTTCTTTCACATAAAACAATGGGTGGTTTATTGTCGAGGGGTGGACTAAGAGTGGTCTAATTGGGACAAGAATTAGGCGGGATCCCAAATTAGCGGGGCTAGACAGGGTCATTATACTCGGACAAGAAAAGGTGTCCACTTGAAAAGAAATGCGAAGGGCTGACTTATTTTATAAGGTTCAGTGTGTGGGAGGACTTTCTTATGGCGATAATAGGCGTGAGTTCATTAGGAAAAGTGAAGAAAGGAGAGTATTTGAGGCGTTACAGGGCTGTAACTAAATTTAATGATGATATTGCTAAAGTGTTTGTCGTTATAGGGGCCGAGTATTATTTCACGGAATGCTCGATATTGCTTAAAATAAATATAACGTTTGTGTACTGGTATCGGTAGAATTCTGTATTGATTTATAACATTTTCCAAACTTACTTACTTACACTTCGTTGTGGTTGTTTTCTGAGATGTTTCACGTTGTTTTAAAGAAGCAGAAAAATTGAGAAGCGTTACCAAATCTGAGAAATGAGAAATCCTGCCGCACGCGGGCGGGTTTGCTGCCAAATCGAAAACAAACCCCTTCTCGGCAGAGATGTCTGTTAATCGATGTCTGATAGATACTCCGTTACGCGTGATATAGAAAATATTTAGAACTACAGCGCTGCGTTTATTAATTTAGATCATTTAATTTTTAAAAAAAATTAAATCTTAGTTAAAAACGAAATTCGAGATACATTTTTACCGAAACGTCGTTCGTGGTAACTCTCTCTCTCTCTCTCTCTTCTCTCTCTCTCTCTCACCATCTCTCTCTCTGTACTGACGTCATCTCTCTCTCTCTCCATCTCTCTCTCTCTCTCTCTCTCTCTCTCTCTCTCAAAAAATTAAATCTTAGTTAAAAACGAAATTCGAGATACATTTTTACCGAAACGTCGTTCGTGGTAACTCTCTCTCTCTCTCTCTCTCACCATCTCTCTCTCTGTACTGACGTCATCTCTCTCTCTCTCTCTCTCTCTCTCTCTACCCCCCCCCGTGCAATCTGCTTCTCGTTACTTCAATCAGCTGGATAGAGCAGATTTGATTAATAGGCGGGATTTAATTGGGGTTTTTCATGATACCGTCTTTGGAAGGTACCATTATTCGTATTGATTTCAGTTCAGGCTGGATTATATTGCATCTTTTGGAAAGACGCGACTGTTCACTGACCGTAATATTCGGGGAATTTTCGACAACACGGAGCTGGCTGGCTCCCATCAAAACTCCCAGCGTATCATCGAGCACAGCTTTAGATTTAGAAACAAATTTTCTTGAATAAATCCGTACATTTAAAGATAGATTTTCAGGTAGTTTTTTTTTTTAAAAACATTTTTCTGAGCGATGCAATAATAATAATAATAATACAGTTCGCGGAGAGTTTGTACATCCGAAAAAGAGTTTCAAACTTTTGGCTTCAGTTTTTTTTTTAAAAAGTTTTTGAAATATCATTTAAAATGTATTTTTATTGGCCGCTGTTGTGCAAGTAGATTTCATTTTATTATACCCAGGTTCAGGTAAACAAACATATTTTCACAAAGATAGTAAATCGAGAAAATCATAGAATATTAACGTTAAGCGGCTATGGCTGGATGACCGGCATCTTTGCAGTCTTTTGTCTGTGTCAGGGGCATCTTTCTGTTGTTGGTTATCGCCAACAAGCGACCGATGGGTTGTATTTTCCCCTGTAAAGTCAGAAGGTCCGATATGAAGTCCTGGCGTGTATGGGATGAAAGCCTTATTCTCCCAACCTATCTGTGTTCTTCGCTTCTGGAACGTCCGGAATACATGCCTCAAATTCCCTTCGTATGTCAGAGAAAAGAGTAAATCTTTTGCCCGCAGGCGGCTCCCTTCCGACACACACGCCTAGCATAAGACTTTTGAGATGAATGTGACTTGGCGCTTGGAATGATGGGAGAGTCTGCAGCTTTACTGGGTAAGATGTCAGGAGCTGACTTTCCGCTGGGAAAAAAGAATGAAAGAAAGGTGGGGGTTCTAGAAGAAATAATAATAAATCGGCTGATAGCATCAAGAGATGTACAGACGTGACAAGATTTAAAAGGGAGCAGGGAAGACTTATTATGAAATACTAGTCAGTTCCTCTCTATTTAAGAAAACCATTCTTGGTGATTTTAGAAGACAGTCTTTAACAAATGCGTTGTCTAAGACCCGAAATTGCAGGAACGTTACTTTATTAACTTTTATTTGAAAAAAAACGAACGTTTTCACAATTTCAGTTTTAAGACTTATTTTCTTGTATTCGCAACATTCAACGTTACTCAGTCTTTGCTGAAGATTAGATCAATCTACAGATTTGAATATTTACTACTATTTCAGATTACTGTATTCTCTTTGGACTAGTTAGTAGTAGTAGCGTTCTTGCGGCTCTCTTTGAAGTTTTCGGGTGTTGTGCGAACGTCGAGAGTGACATCACTGCCGAAATTCCTGAAATAGCTCGATTTAAGTAAAAATTATATGATAAAGCAAATCTTATGGAAACTTCGGTTATCGAAGGGAAGGAAGGTCTTGCTGGATGTCCAAAATTCTTGGAAAGCCGTCGGCAAGTTACTGCTAGCAAATACACTGAATAGCCCAGTTCTTGGACTTTTTTGTTTTGTCTGTTGAATGTTCGTGGTAATGCCCGTCTTTCGTATTCTGTCAGCCTCCTCATGGAAAACCATAGAGAATAGGGCTGACACTATATATCATAATGTCGAAGTTTTTCTCTCTGCTAAAGTCAGCACCGGTCAGAGATAGTGATGTATTTACAATCGATCGTCCTCTTTTGTTGTCTAGTGAAATCATCCACTCGCTTTCATCTGTATACAATAGAAAAATGACTGTTGATGCCATTAGTGCATTCGTGTGATGATAAAAACGAAAAACTATTTAAATGGAAGTTCTTTTGAATTCAGGTCATTAGAAGATCCAATCTTTTAACAGTCTCCTATTCTGCTCTCACACTCGCTGTATATCTGAACACCTGTGCAGAAATGTAGAATGAGATGGTCAGACAGCCACACCAAGTCTCGTCCTGTTGGTCCATTTGAAAACGTGTTAACTTCCAAATCAAAGGTTGTCGAAGGGAAATGTAGCATTATGGCACTTCCTCTGGGCCGCCAATTACGCCCCAGAGATAATGCTGTTGTAAAGTTCATTTGCATTCGTAAGTGGTTAATTTTGGTTTCTGTTTTTTTTTTTTTTTTGCTAGTCACGTGATTCGTGTTGTAATTATATCGAATATATTTTGAACCAAAATTATTTATACCACGCTTTTGTTTTTTTGGTTAGGTAGGTGGATCATGGGATCTTTTTAATATTTTCTTCGTGTACAAATATTTCATTTATATATATATATATATACATAATGCATTGTCACGTGTGTCAGCCCTTCTGTTTTTCCGGTACTGACGTTGTAGAGTACGAAGCTTGACACCGAGAACAGCTATGCACGGCAAGACGTTGATAATACAAATTGTGTCGACATCAACAGAGAAAGAGTGATTCGGATCGATCAGTTATTGGGAATAGCTGACCAAATGTCGATCCGACGTTTAGGTCCTAAACCATAAAGGGAGCAGATATGGCGTCTTAAATAAAGGTAAAAGCATCGCTGTCCATGCACGTATGGAGGCGTCAAAACGAAGGGAATTTTTTTATTGTGAAGCTCAGAAGTATTACTTTCGATTTATCTCGTCTCGATGTAAAAAGAAAAGTGGCGGGAACCACATTTTTAGTGCGAAAATTAAACTCAAAGACCAAATAAGAGGAAAAAAAAAACAATAATAGTACTTAATACTTAAGTGCGTATGAATATCTGTCAAAAATGAACAACAGATGTTGGTGAAAAACTTAAAAGATGTGGTGGCTCAATCTACAACAGTTGGAAATTGTCAGATGCTTTTTATTTCTCTCTGTGTGTCAGATCTGTTGGTTTCTCGAGCATCCCTTAGATCAAAGTTGCTGGGTGGCCCATGTTATTATATGATGACAGTTTCATTACTTCAACATTAAGCCAAGAATTCTAAGAAAGGGGGAAAGAACGTTTTTGTCCTGTATTTCTGTCTGTGCTTCAGCCTCCATTATTAAATTTATCTTAATCTATTTTATCGCCAGATATCTGTGAAAACAAATTACAAATATTATGTCATTTTAGGTAGAAAGTGAAATTTTAATGTTATACATTTAAGTATTAGAGATGGGGTGTTAGTACCGGGTAGGCACGTGATTGTAATAATGATATTCCTGATTTATAGCTTGTATTAAAGCTGTACTGTACGGTAGAGCTTAGCTTTAAGGACTCGCTTAGTCGAAGCGCCAGAGAATCACGTGGAAAAGCGTCAATGTAGGCGGATCGTATTCGCGAGTCAGAAGAGCGTTGGGTGCGAATTAAATGTCTCTGGCGGGCGGTGGCGCAGTAGACAGTCGCTTGGTGAAAGGTGGGCGTGGCAGCGAGTGCACGGAAGTCGGCGCAGGCTGTCTGGATAGGCAGCCCGAGTTAACAGCCGGGAAGATGGAAATTTATTACCTGCTCGGCAAAAGGTGACCGACCACGTGAAGTAACGAACGCGAGGAGGGATCGCTGTTTCTTATTACGCTTGGCGAAGTCTGAAAGAGAACACAGGCTGAAGGGGAAATAATTTCCTTTTGAAGGCCGCCGAGTTTGAATTGAAATTCGAAGGTTGCCAAGTGCGCGCGAACACCAACCGCTTGTGTTTTACGACTATTGTCAGGGACGAACCGAAATATACTGATTTATGTTGGTTTATTTCTTGTTTATACCTCGATCGTGGTAGTTCTTTTTCTTATAATCTTTATGCTTGGCTTGATGCACTCAGATAAGAGTTTCAACGTCATGCAGATTTTAGTGACCTGTTTTGCATGTAAGTCCATGTGACCGGCAAAATTAGCTGTTGTTTAAAGAGAGAGGGGGGAAACGGTCGACATACACTCGTAGGTGAAGTAAAAAATTATTAGTGAGTTTGAGTCAAATGGTTTCAGATGTGCGCGAATATATGTCGGTGCTAGTAGGCCGTGTATTATATATTTTTAATAGACCATCTTTTAGGTGTACTGAATGCGGCCCCCGTCTCTTTGGGTGGCCCTGTTTTGCTTTGTGAACAAGGGACAAAGAGGAGTAACTCGATAAGAGTGTGTTAAAATTATAAATACCAGGAGGTAGGTTGGTGGTGACATTGCCAGCGCACTTGTCGATGTAATTTCAATTGGGTCTGAGGCTGTTAAGTCCAGATGTTTTTAAATTTGATTTTTATACGTTGCAGTTTCTTCCCAAAAAGTAAAAGAATCTTCTGAAAGCCTGATTTTGCTTACACACGTGGAAAGTAAACAGAAACTCGAAACCTTGTTGTTGTTTTTTTTTATTTTAGCCCCGTCAAGTGGCTAGAAATGTTTCTGACTTCCTTGTATCTCCTTTAACCCCCCCTCCCCCGCCGATCTGCAATGGCTCTATTTGTTACTGAATCGATTTTCGTCGACGCTGACAGGTTGGCAAAGTTCCAAGGATGTTGTGGCGAGCGAGCGCTTAACGAAGTCGACGCGGGTTTGATTACTGCATCAAAGAAAGAACTTAGACGGACGGAAACTCTGCATGTGTTTTTCTTTCACGTAGGAATGGTGCTGTTTGTGATGTATTAGTTGTTTCTTGTGTGTAACGATTTTCTTAACTGTGATTGTTGTTTTTTTAACTTAAGTACGTTTGTTGTTGTGTTGCAGGAACAAGATGCCTCCAACTCTGGCCGGTCACATTACTATTGAAAAAACGCCCAGCTACTTCGTGACGAAGGAAGTACCGAGACGGATATTTAACATGTCCAAGGACGTGAAACTCATTGTCGTGGTTCGGGATCCGGTGACGCGAGCAATCTCCGATTACACGCAGACGGCTAGCAAGCGACCAGGCGTCAAACAATTCGAGCACATGGTGTTCATGAACAACACCACTCGCATCGTGGACACGTCGTGGGCCGCTATCCGTATCGGCGTCTACGCCAAGCACCTGGACCAGTGGTTTCAGTTCTTCCCGCTGAAGCAGATGCATTTCGTCAGCGGCGAGCGACTGATCAGTGACCCAGCTGGCGAGATGGCGAAGCTTCAGGATTTTCTGGGCTTGAAACGGGTTATAACGGATAACCATTTTGTCTTCGACGAGACCAAGGGCTTCCCGTGCTTGCGGAAGCCAGAAGGGACTGGACGTTCGCACTGCCTTGGCAAAACCAAGGGAAGACAACACCCGCAGATCCACCCACACGTTTTGAAAAGGCTAAGGGATTTTTACCGACCTTTCAATGCAAAATTTTACCAGATGGTTCGACAAGACTTCGGGTGGTCCTAGACTTCCCCTGTGACTTCTAATTGATATTTTTATCATTATAATTAATGAAAACTTTCTTTACATTGGATAATCTAATTGGTGTTACCTTCTCAAGCTTCTTTCGATAAAACGGGCGCTAAAACATGATATTTCTTTAATTTACTTTTAAAATAATATTTAACATTTTACTTTGTTCAAGGAAAAATAATTACGCCAAGAGGCGCGAAATCTGGTTTATAAAAATCTTTAACAGCTCAAGTTGTAGAACATCTGAGTACTTTGTTATGCTTTCCCAGATGAGACCAGAAACTTCTGATTGATGCTCTGAGCCGAGTCTCGTTTGTTTTAACGTATTAAAGGGTTTAGAGAATCGCTTACTAATAAAAATGAGGATCAGGTTGTTACATTAGCGATAGCATAGGAAAAATTACAGCAGGACTCGGTTTTTGTACAGTTGTCGTCTTCGCCCGAGGAATCGAGCTTGGCAAGGTGATATCTACCGATAGATACATCCTTTGTGACAGCAGATATTGAGTGGCATCCATATTGGATTGTTGTACAGTTTCATTTCAGGAATATGATGTTATATTATCTATAGCATTTGGCAGTCAGACGGTTTACAAAGAAAGCTGTTTTTCCTGAAGAGTAAGAGTCGGGGACGTTTTGATGACTGGCAAGATTTCACATCTTATTCGGTATTCTGTCTCTTGTTGCTGTTCCACCGATGATACCGTAACATGTTATCAACAGACGTTTGCGATAAGAGTAACAGAGAAGTAAAACGCATTGATCTTTAACGTCGATTAATATTAATTTAAAAACTGAAAGGTATTGCAACAATAAAACCATAGTTTTGCCAACTTACTGCATCCCTTTTCATAAATAGGTATTTAAAAATGGATTAAAATGCAATTAAAAAGAAAGCTCAAAATGAATATAAATTCTCATCGTTGTAAATATTTAAAGACATTCTTAAATATATTTAAACTGTGACAATCAAAACCCTAACGAAGCGCATGTGTTATTACAGTTAAAATGGACATGCCACTACAAGTTTTGATATGAAATTAATTTATGACAAAAATCACTTTTATTTATTTTAATTTTGAATAAATTCCATCCTGCTCTCTTATCGTACGTGCATTCAAATATACTGTTCAGGTAACACTAATTCTTCAAATTGTTAAACAGATTTCCTTTTTTAAAATTCACTTATTGATTACCTTTTGTTTTATAGTTATTATCCTTCCTCTCAACTGTTTAAATTTGATGTCCAGGTAATTCGGAAATTTTTGGCTCAGTGGTTCGACTATATGACTGTTAAGGGTGAGTTCCCGGGTTCGACTCCAGGTTGTGGTCGGCTTGATTTGCTGTACTTCGTTGGCGTGGTTCCGGGCCGCTTTCCGTTGATGAGACCGGTTTATGGCAACAGACTCCATAAAACTCTTCTCCAACAGCACAACCACTATTCTCTACAAACCCAGTCTCCATCTAGGTAAAAAAAAACAACAAAACGGAACAATATTGGTGAAGTGCTATTTTCAAACGTCATTTGATTTGTCGGAGCTTGAACCTATGTTTGAGTTCATCCCCTGTGACCATCTTTATGGTTTAGTCCCTTTCGCAGTACTTACATGATATTAAAGGTACTAAATGTAGTGCAAAAAATGTCTTTATTTGCCTTCTCTTTCTATTTTATTTCAAAATCTTTTAGTTTTAATCTACAATCAACGAATTGACTAATGGTCGCTCTTTTGTGTTCTGTAAAAAAAAAAAGGTATTAAGTAATAAATGAATATTTTATATTTTATTTTATGTTTTTTAGAATTATTTTTAAGGGAACTTAAGAAAAAAATGATACAATTTGTTGAATGTAATTTTTGCTTTTTTTTAAAAAAAAAGGGTAAAGGTTAGCTAGAAAAGGATTTGTAATATGTTCAGACCTAGGGGATTTACAATTGGACTTCTGTAAGATGTTCTTGATGGAATTGCCTAACTTGCCAACGTTTACTGTTAATAAAATTCTTTTAGTCTCCTTTTACCTTCAGATTTGGCAGCGTGTACATCAAGAGAGAAGCGTGAGACAGAAGCAGGCAAGTTTGCTTCGCTTTCTTTGTTACTTCCCTTTAATTGGAAAGTTACTTGCCCCGTTGCCTCGCTCAAGAAGCAGCCTATGTCCCGTGTAAGAATGCAATCGGGAGAACAAACGCCAACTTCGCTTTCTTTAATTCTGTGGAAAAGTAATCTTACACCTTTACAAAGTACTTTGCACCGAAATCTCTCATACTTTGAAAATGCGTAACATTGTTAATAAAAGTAATTCATGAAATATATTCCCTCTCTTTCAGTTAAATTACCACTTTCTCTATCATGTATTGTGTATGACGAATATGCTTAACTTTCACCTTCCAGATTGTAGAACTAATGAGTGTTCTCCGTTGATAAATCATCTTGCAGCAACCGCCTGTTATGCATAGCAAAGTTCCGACCAGTACCAATGACAACAAGAATTACCTGCCCTCTATTGATAACTTTATACATATATATATATAACAGTTTCTTAAAGAATTGTTTGGACTGAAGATTTTAAATACATAGCTTTATTATCATAATCCACTTTTAAGCATAATTAAAGGAAAAGTAAACGACGCTATTAATGTTTCAGTCTTCGTAAAATTTGTGTTTTTGAAATCCTGTAAACTGGGCTTAATCTGAACATTTTTTTTTTAATTACCAAAAAAAGAACATTTCTAAAAGTTATGTTAATTCTACATTAGCATATAGAAATTATTTTCAAATTGCATTCCATATACGTTTTAAAGGAACTGAGGCTTTATATATGTACTAAAACTACCTGTTTCTCTGTAATCTACTGTAAATACAAATAAACTTAATTTTACCTTCTGTAATTATCGCAAAGATAATAAGGAAAACTCGTCCTTTTATAACTTAATGGTTTTTTTGTATCTCTGTCTTTAGCTTCAGACAGCAGTGAATCCTTATATATATATATAACTTTTTTATTTTTAAACTCACATCTTGCAGATTCATGTTTAACCAAGAGGAAATATACCAAAAACAAGATGAATGAACACTTGAGTCTTAGGAAAGTAAATCGTATTTAGTTGAAGAAAGATTTTGAAATTAATTTATTGATTTCTTTCGTTTTCGGCGGCTGGATGGATTTTATTTGTGGAAACAAATAAAATCTAGGTAGAAATTTATTTTGAAGCCATTGGCTTTTCAGAAAAAGCCTTGAGTAGAGGACAATTTGTTTCCAGGCTCTTCTCGTTTAACATCTTTTTCGTACAAATGAGCAGAGCTCCCTCGTATGATTGTGTAATATATTTAGGTTGTTTACAGCTCAGATGTCGAGAGCTGTTCGACTGTACAAACAAAGTCCGGGGTAGAGAAACGGGAAAGCAAAAACAAAAGTCAGATCGTGCGGAAAGAAAATGTATTAGTCAGCAGGTCGTAAATCAGTCAACAGATGAAGATAATGTCGTCTAGCCACACTCTTCAGACCCCGAGGGCAGTAAATACTTGTCCCCATTAATGAGAGTCATTTGTTGGAGACAGAGACTCTGGAAGTGTGATATGTGTGTAATCTGGCTTTGACGCTATTGATTAATCGAACCATCTGTTACATGATGTAAGTAATTTAGTCAGCGATGCTTCGATTCGACAGGTTTTTTTTGGTGAAACTCATCTGTTAAAACGTTTTATGCAAATGGTCTGCTTTTCAACATAAAGCCTTTCCCCGAGGAAGTACCGATTTATATAACAAACGTTTGCCTCTCAGAGAAAGAGAGAGAGGGAGTTATATATCTTGATGCTGTGCGAAAGAAAAAATCGAAATTCTAGTTTTAGGATTTAGAAGTCGGGAGATCGCTTCGATCCAAATGAAGAAATAATTATTAGTAATGCCATGGAGATAAACTGAAGGTAAACTAAATATAAATGTGTACCATTGTGCTATAAATATATGAAAAAGAACATTGAAGAAAAGCATATTTACTCGATAAGTAAAGACCAGTTAAGTTCATCTTTACTTGGCATTTACGCGTTACTGACTTCGGTTTATCTTGTGTAATTTGAACCGAAGACAAGCTTTATTTGCTGCTAGCTTTGATATTTCATGTAAATTTTAATGTACACGAGTAACAAAAATGATACGGGTTCAAATTTTAAAACCTATAAAGTTGTCTATATAACATTGAAAAAACTTAAAAGTTCTACAAAAAAAATACGATTTAAGAAGGCTACTGATGGTTTTAGAACTAAAGTTCTTTTATTCATTTTCTTTCATATGAGCAATCTAGACTATTTCTAACTCTCAGCTGATTCTTAAAATTTATTGGCTTCTTAAACATTTTGTAGGCGCAGAACTAAAAAGAGAAAAAGGGAATCTCGAATTTGTTAATAGTGAGGAATATATGCTAATGGTGCCGAACCGTTAGAAACAGTTGTGGGGGACAGATATTTGAATTTTTCCTTACCAAACAAGCAAAGAGGGTTTTTTAATTCCGTATGGACGTGCCCTGACGGTCTTGAGTCAGGACGAGCATTCAAAACGAGGCTTGGGCTATAACCGAGGACTAATTACGTATGTTTCGGTGTACTTCTTATATTTGTAAATAAGCTGTTAATTTTAAAGATTATAACAAAATAATGACAAATGAATGCTGAACGCACAGTTGCAGCATATATAAAATTGAAATAGAAATAAAGATTCTATCAATTCAACTGAGCTTATGACAAAACAATTGGAATTTGAAATACGTGTAACTTTAATTAGCAAGATTTAATTTTATTTATAGATTTTTCTAGGTTTACTTCCAAAATGAAATATTTTCCATCACTCTCTCACTCACACACACACACCTGCACTTTTCTACTCTGATTGTAATTAATAGTAACAACAAGGCGAGCAGTTAAAAGGAGCTGAAGGAATTAATAGACAACAGTACTTAATTGATGCTTCTTTGGATGGCTCGCTTTTAATAAATTATCCTAACGCATCTAAAAAAAAACAACTGGAATTCCTAAGGTGATTAATTCTAACAGCTGATTCCGGAACTTAGACATATGCTCAGAATCCGCAGCAGTTCTGGAAATTTGGCTGCCTGAATGTAACTTTATTTTATACACTGTTTTATTTTGTTTTGCGGTCTTTCAAAGAACCTCTCTTTTGCAACACGGGATAAAAAGAGGGTAGGATGAAAAATGAGAACGAGCGTAGGCAATTAGGTAGGTGCGATCGCCTGATAAGGTGTACGATATTAAGAAAAACCTTTTGGGAAGCAGTTACATTATATTTTGTATATAAAAGGTGCGCGGAAAAATTCAGAAAAAGAAACAAGAAACTTTCTTGGATTACAGGTGGGGATGGCCCTAAGCTGGTAAAAAATACGATTAAGAACAGGCATACATCCTGGAAAACCCGTTGTTGATCGCTGGTTTACAGTAGAAGTCGTCTACTTTTCGCCTGACTGCGCACAGTTTTCGTCACCCTTTCCGTCGAATGTGCGAGGGAACTCGAGATTAATTTGCCCTGTAGCAGCAGCAGTCCAAGCGACTGTGGCATCGTGGGCTCCTTTCACACATCGTCCTCGTGGCGAACACGTTGGTAGTTTGGTTAGGCAGAAGTAGGTTCGGGAAAGGAAAAGCGTTGTGGTGTCGAATAACCGCTTTCTGGTAACCAGATGGTAAATTCTACCCCGGCGGGGTTTACCGAAACGGGAGGCGTCAAACAATCGCGAAAAGCTCGCGGAGGTGGAGGAGGGGTGTGTGTGTGTGTGTGTGTGTGTGTGCAACGTTCGTAATCGCTAAATCTGAGAAGAACTTGACACGCCGTCTAATGCAAGTCTGAACCCACCCGGTTTCTCGTTGCCGGCCAAAAAATGCGGGTAAGGATTCCTCACATCCGGGCAATAGATTCCATCGCATCTTCCAGCCTGACATCCTCTCTGCTCTACGCCTAAGCAGAAATATTCATGTCGTAAACAACAAATGGAGGATACTCAATGGAGATAAATCGCTGATCACGGAGAGGAACCCGGCACCTGTCCGCCCCGAGTCCTGGCATTCGGGCTTCTCCACGTTCTTGTAGCAGACGCTTGGCTGAAACATATCTGTATTTCACACTGACGTGAAGAAGCAAAGCCCCATATTTACCTGGAACATACATGACATTTACCATCACTAATTTAAATGTCATCTGAATACCGCGTCACCATGGTCATTTTGTTCTTTACTGAATGTTTAAAGATGGAATTTTTCACTTTGTTTCTTTAATGTCTGACTGATAAAAAAGAAAAAAAAGATAATCTCTTCGTTATATTTATTCACTTTTCATTGAAAGCGAACGATGAAAAATTGCGGGTAAACGACAAGTAAAGGCGACCTTTATTTCAGTTATCAGGACACAATTGCGGGTAAACGACAAGTAAAGGCGACCTTTATTTCAGTTATCAGGACACAATTGCGGGTAAACGACAAGTAAAGGCGACCTTTATTTCAGTTATCAGGACACAATTGCGGGTAAACGACAAGTAAAGGCGACCTTTATTTCAGTTATCAGGACACAATTGCGGGTAAACGACAAGTAAAGGCGACCTTTATTTCAGTTATCAGAAGGACAAGCACAGGTTACTTTTCGCCCGACTGGTTTATTGATCCCAGAACCGTCTCAGATTTTTGTAAATATTTCTAATTCAATGTTCATCTGCAGGAACACAAACAAACAACAACAACCTGAACTGCTGGGAAGCCTAAGCGGCCTCGTGGCTGTGGAGAGGTAAAAACCGGCCGACATTTCTAACGCTAGTGTCTCGAAATAATGAAATTAGCGTCTACCGCTCTAGTCGAGAGATCTACTTAAAACCCCCTTTTACATGAATCATCACAGTAAAAACGTGTAGTCTCCACCTCCCGAGTCGACAGCTGCATTAGTCCATTTCCGAAAACGTAAATGAATGAACGCGCCTGTTCTCAGCCGTACCAACCAGCAGCGATGTCGTACCGACAGGGATGTAAAACGCTCAAGCTGCTTCATTACTTTCTCTCCATTGTTTCTTCCTGATATCTATCCTACCCCCCTCCAATTCTTTTAGTCCCTCCCTCGCCAGTGAAAGCTGCCATGTGGTTACCAGAAAGTAGATATTTGATAAACATCCCCCCTATTTAACCTCAGAACTCACGACTGTACAATTGTATTGCAAACGTAGCACTCAGTCTTAGCATCGTGATACGATCTGAGCAGCGGTCTGTGCCAGTTCCATTCCTCCAGCTCTTCGGTTAGAGACCCGACGAAAAGCGTGTTGGTGAGAAACCGAATTGTAATAAATACCAATGAGAGATTTGTTTTCTTTGCTGTTTTTTCCCTCTCTAATTCTTATGCAAATTGTATAACATAACGAATGGGTAAGCAAACGCTTGTATAACCAAACACTACGCTTTACAATATAAAAAGTACCCTTTCTAAGAATCTATCACTGAACACTAATTTTTTATGTACGTGAGAACGTGAGATATTGCCTACAAGAGCATGAGAAAGATATTGGACTACAGGAGCATGAAAGGTCCAAAACCCATATTCTTTTGACCGCTATGGTTTGAGATAGTTGGCTGTAATCTGGAGATTAACTGATTAAAGTTTAATGCCATTTAAATATGAAATCATTGCTTCACTTCGTAAACCTGTTGATTTGCCTATTCTAATTATGAAAATTTAGATAAAGTTTTGGGAAAAGTACAAATTTCGAGGAAACTCGGTATGAAAGAGATGTCCCTGAAATATAGTTCTCATGTAAAACAAAAAAGCAACGACACCAGTACGTTACATGACCTGAAATCCTGTAGTTTGCCAAAGTTATCTCCCCCCTCTCTAATAAATGTATTTTTAATTTAAATACTAGTGATCAGGAACATGTTTCGACGGCTGACCGCGTCGTGACCCTAATGGTCAGAAACCTGGAGATATTTTATTTCGTTTTTATTATCCACGCATCTTGTTATATGACTTTATTTCAGGTATCTATTGTTGTTTTAAATTGCATTACGGATTGCCACACAAAGTACTCATCGAAAATCTGGTTTCATGTTCAGGGTTTTATTTTTCGTTATTTAATTTAATTTTCTAATCAGTCGAACCAAGTCAACCTCGACGTGTAATTGTTGATAATTTTTAGTGGATGACAAAAATCCTTTCTACAACAAATTCTCAACAGAGAAACACGCAGCCATAATGGCTGCTCTGTTTGTATGGGCCCAAGAGTCGACGTCCTCCCTAACGAATAGGTTTTCTCATTGGTGTGCATAAATTTGGCTCTCTTACGAGTGTAATTATTTTTAGCTGCCCCCCACTAATGTCAGCTTAAAGAATTCTCGGTTAGTGTCGATATCCAGACCGGACTTCGCACGAATGATTGGCTCTCAGTAATACCAGACGTAAGGCGGTCAAGTAGCCGACTAACCTGTCAGTCTTGATGGGAACTCGGCCGTCGGTATACTCTAACAAAATTAACCGTAATGAAGTAATAAATCCCACGTGATGTGACGAGTTATCCCTCTTGACAGCAACGTAGAAGTAAAGGCGCAAATTGGGAAACACGGATAGACCTCCGGATTAATCAGTAAGTCAAAAGGTATTCCTTGCTTAAAGTAGATTGAAAGGGAGGCAAGAAAAGGATTACCACTTAATGATGTTGTCAACCTTTGGATCACTTGAATACCTGTTAAGGGACTTGACAAATAATTTTTTTTTAACGTTGACTGGCTCTGATTGTTTCTAGTAAAGTGTTTTTATTTTTAATGCTGAATCCATTGTCAACGAGTTCGAATAGATTTAGAGGCAAAGACGTTAGAGTTTGACAAGGTCACTGTATTCACAATGTACAATCGATACCATTAATATTGTAAAATAGCTTTTTACCTGTTGTTAACCGCAAGGGAGATGAAGATTTAGAAAACTATTTGGAATACGTATTTCTAATATTGTAGGTTTACTGCTAATATTATAGGTTTTTCTTGCCAGAGAGAGAGAGAACTTTCTAGAATTATGAAAAAAGAGGCTTAATAGAGGCTTTCGAAATGATTAGTTTTTCACCATGTGGACAGGGACCGGTTTAGTTTGGATATCTTCACTTATACTATAGGGTCTTAATCACAAACTAGCTATGGTTCCAGCGCGGTAAGATATCAGAAAATACGTTTTAATGATAGAATTGTTAAGGAGTTGTTAATAGTGTTGTAGCCATTTTAAGAATCTTACTGGTTTCTTTCTATTCCCAGGAGAAGGCCTTGTGGAAGGCTCCTCATGCCTTTCTGTAACTACAAGCCGAACTATAGTACAACAAATGTGTTAGTTAATGCGTTAATTTTAAAAAGTTTGTGGAAAAAGAAAGCATGCAAACATAGGTCAGCAGTAATTTTTTGCCATATAAGGGACTTCTGAGAATTTAGGAAAGGCCATCTTAGAAGATCTTTTATGAATAGATGTGATGTTTGAGAAAGAAACTGTGTTTAATTCCAGCTTTTTTCGATCGTACCTACCTCGTGTTATTTAAAAATCATCATTTGTAATGTGCGTTTATAAACAAAGTTAGTTAAGTATTTGTGTTCTACAAATAAAGCACCTCATTAAAAAAGGTATCTAAAGAGTCTGTAGGAGGCGACCTAATGATGATTTAGAATTCTTTCTTAAAAGATATATAAAATATTTTACGATTGCCTCCAAAATAAAAGCAACGCGATTAATTATAGATAATATGGTAGTAACGGTACCAAACTTTGAAGTAACATCGTACGTCTTTTATAACCAGAGGTTGAAGTATCGTAAAATAAATAACGATGATGTTTTCAACGTAGTAACATGAAAAAATGCTTTTTGCGTAGATTATCGCTACTAGAGGTCATTATTACAACGTGACTAAAATTTTGCACGGTCTGGTAGTGAAAAACCCTCATTAGTTTTTTTAGTAATAGGATTATAAATTAATTATTTATCGGAAAAATGTAGTTACTACTGACATCCAACATCGGTTTAAATATTCTCAATAAAACTTCCTCTTTTCGAGGCTTCTTCCCTAATTGCAACCCCTAAAACCAAGTCAGACAACAAAACATGCATTCCTCTCAAAGGTAAAAAAGAAATGTTAAAATGGCTTTTCTTAAGAGACACTTCTATTTGTACATAAAGGCTGATCGTGTTTATTGTATTTTATTATATTTACTTAATCGTGCTTTTACGAAATATTTTTTATTACTTGTGATTTTGTGAAGCGATATAACGCCCTCTTGGCGAAGGCGACCGTCGTAAAGCGACTGACACCTGGGTATAACAAGGGCTGGGTTCCGTCCTTCTAGACGAGGCTGACCTGATCGATTTACTGATGCGTTCCTTTTGTTTTTTGTTTTTTTTTATCTCCGTTCCAGAGACAAGCACCTTTGCATAAAAGCGGCAAGGAATCATTAAATAGCAGTTAAATTCGTTTAATTGATTTTTAATAAAAACGGCAATATTTAAATAACCATTTAAATTTATTTTTCACGTTTAACATGCCGCCGATATGGTTTCTGAATATTACGAAGAGCACAAACAATTATTTAAAAGTTGCGAAGTTATGATATATCTAATTATGTTAAAATGCATTATAAATTGTAGCATATTTGTGTTAAACTTACTCTGACAACCAGAATCCTTACCGGAATCCGTTACCATATATGAAGTACCACTAGCAGTTTCCATGCAGTGCATATGCTTAAAAATAATTTACAAAAAACAAAACGATTTCTATGCTTCATAATGTAAAAAAAATAAAAAACTTCATGCATACTTGATATGTAATATGTAGAGCTTGTGGTGCTTGTCATTTATTTAATATTTTTACTGTCTTGTATAAATAGAGTATTTCTTTCTTTCTATTGTTGAAGAGAAATAAATAAATAAGGAATAAATTGAAAAGATAAGAGAAAAAAGAATCGTGCATCCATTGATTGATGAGCCCTGCTTCTTCCCACAAAATGTTAATTAATGTAAGAACTATTTTAGTTCTAATTCAAAAGTCCACATTATTTAGAAGATGCAGACTTTTTTCTCAGTCGCTATGTTTGTTTAGACATATTATTGTAGAGAACGTATAGTGTGGAGTGTTCGAGAAAGTGTCTGGTCTGGAGTTGGTCTGTGACTGAAGTACACCTGTATTGTTTTTGTTACCACGAAATAAAAGTATTTTTTCTATATTCTTTTCTATTTTTTTTCTTCGTTTAACGCCAATTTTAGGGTGGCCGGCTCCTTCAGCCTCGACTAATAGCTGCTAAAGAGCTAAGCATACCACTGACCGAGTTGTCTCTCCAACTTTGGGTTTTCTTTTAAATGAGGAGGGAGGAATTAATTCTTTTACGCCGCATGATCTAGACGTCTAGCTATAAAATGCCGCTGCTGAACAAGATAAAAATCATAATGTGTCTAAATCATAGTGCTCCAGCGGATATAAAAACATACCATTGCAGTCGGTCAGCCACGTTTAGTTCTAAAACTGTCTGATGGCAGGTTTCAGCAAAAACACGCATCGCTTGACACGATCGAAGGCGACTTTCAGCCGGAATTTCTTGTTGTTTGTGTTGAATATTTTCCCGTCTAATCTGCCGTCAGAGAGCAATCGGCCCCGAGACTCGTAAGATAAACCACCTAAGCGAGCGATTCAGATCTGCCACAGAGCTTCAGACCGTTGATGGTTGCGTAGGGCAAGCTTCCAGAAGCGCTGTCCCTGCCTCACGCCCATCCTTGGGCAAGAGTTTCGTGTAAAAGTATTTGCATATGAGCATCCATCAACACACGACCACGCAAATCTGATATTTTTAGAAACTGAGCTAATTATTCGTTTAAGAATCACGAAAGAAGAGAAATAAATAACCATCTTGAGATTTTTAAACAGTGATCAACCTGTGCAACAAGGAGTAAGTTAAAGAAATAATTGACAAGCCTGATTGTTGTACATATTTTAAAAAAGCAATTTATAAATTCGTCATAATTGGCCATGCATTATTTGTTGGGGATATTGGGGCAAGAGGTTACAGTGTTAAGTTGTTTCGGCTCAAGTAATTCCTAATTAAACCTATAGATATGTTGTAATCGAAGGTCAGATGACGTAGATTATAGCCTCATCTGTACGTTTAATTAGGAATTACTGGTGCTGTAACATCTAGCCACTGTTTTCCCTTCAGGTGGCGCTTTCACATACGAAGGTTGCTGATCATATTTCGCTAAGATCTTCCTCGGGGAGTTAATAGATGTGGCAGGCACATGGAACTACCACATCTATTAGTGGAACTTCCCTATTGAAATTTTTCTGTTTAGCCGTTGGAGGAAACTGGAGTAGCCAAAATCCCAGCGTGGAAAATATAAAACAAAACAAAAACCATGACAGTAAATTACATTAACAGCGGACTAGTGACATGGGATTCCATCTCTTCGCATACTGAAGCATCGGAAATCTTCTCGGGTCGCTTCAGAATTTCATCATTCATGGACAACGGAAACCAAGGTTGTTCGCGTATGGCAAGACAGCGAATACATAGTAACTCCCCTCCCATCGTTACTCTCTCCCTAACAAGACATGCGCCCCTGCATCGCCTAGAAATCAGCATGTCCACGCATCCACACGCTACACTTTTTCCGGTCGGAGGCCCCTCATAACTTCACGAAAACAAGCCGTCAGCGCCGCCGAGCGAACTTCTCTTTAAAAGCCCTAACTCCGACGACTAAACTGGCTAACTGAAGCGTACGCCTCTTCCTATTTTCACACTTCACTCCTGAAGCATAAAAGAGCAAAGAGTACACAGTTTTCATCCGCAACGACCACTTTCCCCTTTGAAGGAGACATAGCGAATTTTGTATTTACTTTTTCGCTTTGCACAAACTCGGTTTTAATTCCACTCTTCAATAGCCGTCTACTCAGCTGTGTGGGTACCGAATCATCTGGTCTTCCCGTCCCCCCCAACGCTTGTTTTGTGAAGTCGAAACTTTCGGATATTCTGACTATAAAATATAGGGATATAACAAATATATTATAAGAGAATTTTGTAAAATATCACATCAACATTTCGATGAAAATGCAGCTCCAAACGCTCGAGATTTAGACAATTTTTAATTGATTATTTTTACTTTTTAAAATGTTTCATTTTTCATTTTCATTTTGATGTCACGTTTATTAATTATTAATTTCAACGTTAACCTTAAATGATTTTCAAAATATTGCGAAGCATATAATTACAATTTTTTAAAAAACATTTCGCGAAATGCTGGGATATAACATTGATTAAATGCATGCTTATTTTCTTTTAGATTCAATTTTTTGTATTTGATCTAGAATATTTGTTGTCCAACTTTGCTATATCGCTTGAAAACAAGCAAGTTTGTCAAAAATAACAAATTACCAATTAAGTTTTAACTTGTCAGAATACCATCCTTACTTTAGAAGTAATAAATCTTTTAACACATATCTCACTATATCATTGATATTATAGAATACAAAAGCTAAATATAGGTTTATAACGATAGTTTATTATTATAATTCTTCCAAAGGTAAAATGTTAACAATATCCATTTTATATTCCGGTATATATGAATAATTTTTGCACCAATAAGTTTTTCATAAAATGTTTTGATTTATACTTAAAATGACTTTTTAAACGACTGCTTATTTCTATCTGCTAACAGAAAATTGGAAGTATTCTATTAAAATTTATGTAAAACTGCCTCAACTCATAGGGCAAAAATAAAGCGAGCCTCGAGTTTTGTATTTCAGTATTTCTCACAATCAATGAGGTATACAATATGGAAAAAAATTAGAGAGCCAAAGTCCGTTATTGTGGGTTAAATTCTAGCAGTTTGGAGCAGCAACAACCAAAATGATAATATTATTGTCGTACACTATTACAGTATTCGTGACTGTGGTTTCCCCTAATAAGGTCTTCTTAAATCATTTCGGACATTGTTATGTCTTGCAAATTGTTAAAATAATAACGTAGTTTAGCTAATTTCAAGAAATCTCTGTTAACCGTTTCTTTCCTAAATATTTTAATCACAAAATCATGCAATACATTAAACAAACAAAAGGTTTTACATGAATAATGGTAAGACAGGGTTTTTAAAAAAAACGTATTTCGTGCTTTTAGAGTATTTAAGAACTCAAGTCTTTGTGATTTACATTTACAACAGATTAGTTGAGCCGACTGTGTTTTAATAACGAATAAAGGTTATATTTGTGTTATTACTAGTTCAACTTATCCGATTATATCATAAATCATACAGCATAAAAAGGGAAAAAGTACAACACGGAAAATCGAAGTCAGAATGTGCGAATAAAATCAATAATATTTATCTAGTATCTTCATTATAAAATATCCCATTAAAAATTCTATTTAAATAAAGAACAAAATATTTATATAAATATAAATGTTAGAATCGTATTATCCGACGCACATCTATCTGGACAAAAACGGACAGAGAATAAAATACACTCCTTAGGTCTCCTCTTTTTTGTACCAAACAGGAGGAACCCCGAGAACAAGAAGTCAAGATACCACCGATCAAGCATCAAAGACAGAATCCCTTACTTTGAAGCGAGCACCAACTGGTAAGCGCCGTCTGTTGGACGATCTATCAGGACGTTACAAAAGTGTTGTCGGTTTTAATATTATGTTAATTTGGGGTTCATTTTTTGCCTGCTTGTGAAGGTGTATGTAGATAAGTTATATATTGTTTTGTAGCGTGTGCTTTGGCATACATTATGCGAAACCTACCTTTTCAAAGGTCATAAAATTGATATTTGTTTCAAGATATTGAGTGGAGCATGGATAGAATAGTTTTTGTGCCATTTTGCTTCACGAGTTCAAACCAGGCCATAAACGAGCGAGACAACTCGAAACAGTAAGCAAGCATCGGGCGAGGACACAGCAAACAAGCGCACAGTACAACGATGGCTTGCAAAGCTTCCATCAGGAGATGCGAGCCTCAAAGATAAGGAACGTAGTGGACGTCCTTCCAGCTGTGGTGACGACTGTCTGAACTCCTCAGTTGAAGCCGATCCAAGAAAAACAGTGCGAGAAATTACTGGAGAATTTGTCGTACGCTCTGCCACTGTTTCCTTGCATCTTGACGCAATCAACCAGCTGAAAAAGCTTGACGAGTGGGTGCCTCACGAGTTGAATGAACAACAAAAAATCATCGATTGGAGATCTGCTCTTCGCTTGTCATAAGAAACAAAAACGACCCATTTCTTTACCGAATCATTAGGTGTGATGAAAAATGAATCTTTTACAAGAATCGCAAACGATAAGCACAGTGGTTCGACAGACACAAGGCCCCTAACCACATTCCAAAGCCCAGCCTCCACCCAAAGAAGCTTATGGTCACTGTCTGGTGGACTGCAACTGGTGTCATGGTGTCATCCACTATAACTTCTTGCAACCTGGCAAAACCATCACAGCTGAAAGATACTGTCCTTATTTAAATGTTGTTAATCAGAAACTCTCCCAACGACAGCCGGCATTGGTGAATCGAAGAGGCCCAATCCTGCTCCACAACAATGATCGTCCTCATCTTGCAAAAGTGACTCTTCAGAAACTGAACACGTTGGGGTACGAAGTTCTCCCTCACTCAGCCTATTCACCAGACCTTTCTCCCACAGACTACCACCTTTTCAAACGTCTCGACAGCTTCCTTCATAGGATGAAATCCTTCTCCAATCAAGCAGCAATTGAAACTGCCTTCCAGCAGTTTATAAGACTCCAGAAATCCAGATTTTTTTTTTAAATGGTATAAATGCGTTTGTAACTCGTTGGCAGAAGTGTATCGATCGTAATGGATCTTAATTTGGTTAATAAACTTCACGTTCAGCAACGAGACGAAGTCTCATTGTTGCGGTAAAAAACCGACAAAACTTTTCTAACAACCTAATATAAACGTATGCCAACTTTGCTTAAATGTCCATAGACTGAACTAAAACACCACAGCCCCCCCTGAGATCCCTTGGAGGACCACGCCTTAAAACTGGACTAGGCCGAAAGGGCGAACTCTGCTGACGACTGACAATTTTCCACGCGGCGCCACAGAAGTCTATAACACCCGTAAGCATTGAACCATGGTAAAAAGCAAATCACTTGCCTTTCGTTTGCAATTGCACGCACGGAACTGGATGAAAATGCTTACGAAGAAAGACATTTACAAGTTTTTCTTGTTTTTTTTCTGTTCTCAGTAAATTCACATTTTCCTTGCATTCAAAGAGAGAATCAGTCTTTTTCTTGCTCTGCAGTATACACTGTAAACCATTGTGTAACATTTCATCGTTACCAAAGGTAATTTTCGGAGAGTCGGTAGCCGGTGCAACTAGTTATAACCTGTTTTCCTTAGTACCATTACGCCTTCTTCAGTATAACATTAAATGGAGAAAAGTAGTTTCATTGTACCAAACTGTCAAAAGAGACTACTTTTTGTTTGTTCTATATTGGTATACAGAGGTGACTAAAAATGGGGCAACCTATGCTTTGAAACAAGATACCGAATTTTCATTTCGTGTGATACATTGTAAAGTTGCATTTTCAAATGATAAAGCCAACTAAGTGTTGTCTTAATATTTATATGACAGTTGTACTAAGCACTGATAAGATAGTAATTTATTATTGAAATGCCACTATCGAGTCAGAAAGCTGTAAATTCCTGTTAATCCGCACTGCTTTGACTAAAGCACATATTCTTTTAATCAAAAAATACATAATGATAAGTCAGAAATGATACAAATAATCAAACATTGCATTAGTCAGGGTTTAATTAACTTTAAATCCTCCCTTCAAAAAATTCGGAATTGTTTCTGGTAATGCGATAATTTTTGGAATGGCGCCACACCTAGCGGACTCCTTTGGAACTGAACTTCAGATCGTCACTTAACCAGCAAGCTCATTGTGTACTACCATGCCCCCACATGGTCCTTGAGTAAATTATTCAAATAAAAAGAAGCTGATAGATGAATAAAAAAAACTTAATTTTACCAACATTAGAATCTATTCTACATCTTCTATAGAAATCAAAAAAATTACCGAATCAATTTTCATATTTTGAAAAGTAATTTATTGCCAAATATGTTGATGGAAAATAAATGAGGATTTAAAAGGCTAAACTAAAATAAATCAACTTGTCTTTCATTTAGTTACAGGGTAGCCTTTGAACTATCCATAATTACCCTAGTTTGGATTTGATTCCCTAAAGATTACAAGAGAAATTTTCTACCTTAAAAATGCAAATACAAGTATGTATTTAAAATTTTGATACATTTTTTCCTCAAACGCCAGTTTAAGCAGAATGTCTAATATGTATTTTTTTTCCCTAGTATTTTGCATTTTATTATTTTTGACGTTTTGATTGCCTTTAGATTTTACTTAATTTTTAAAAAAAATGAAAGCCATTTATTTGGATACAGTGATGAATTTGCATCTTCGGCTGGTTGTTGTGACTGAAACAGTCTGTAAATTACCATATCAATTTTATTAATGTAGAAAATTGTGACAAGAATATGCAGATATAGATCTATTGGCACTGCTGAAGTGTTAACAAAATTCAGATGAAATGCCCTTTCATTTAGTGAAATTACAGCGCTCAGATTGCTGTTTGGTTGCCTGAGGCTGATAATGGAATTCTGAATCAGCCTTATTTTATTCATAATGTGGATAGTGCTAAAAATAATGAAATGACGTTACACACAATTAGTTTGCGCTCTTTCTGCTTGAACAAGGAATAAAAGTCGTAAATATCTAATGAACAAATGGCTCTGGAGATTTCTACAGAACTTTTACACTTCAACAGACAAAATGTCATCTTTACTCGCTTTTTAATGACTGCTAGAAATAACTGGAATGACATTGGATATGAACTATCATAAATGCGTTACAAATTCCAAGTATGTTTTGTTCATAATTGCAATCTTTAAAAAGCGAGTAAGGGTGACTTGTATTCATAACTTCATAACCATGACCTCGATAGTTATGTTTAATCTGAAGTTCCCCAGTAATGACGTCATGCGCGAGAATGATAAGTAATCCAGAAGAAATCCCGTAAAGCCACACACAACAGTTTTCAAGCCCAGTTCACTGCTGGAATGCATCATACGGAGGGGAAAATAAAGAAACTCAATAGTATGGTATTATGGTACATCAGATGGTGATGCGATTAGAATTAACTGTTCGCTTTTACTAATTTGGGATCCAAATAAGAAAGTTCGACATTTTTAGTTTTACAAGCGAGGAAAGCCAGATTAACTTTGAAATTAATATATAATTAACTCACTACAGTATTTATGTAAACAATGAACGTAGCTGCGCAATTTTAAGAAAAATGAAAAAGAAATAAACGAAAGTTAGACAGAAAGAAAGTTTTTGATGACGTTTTGTTTATCAGGAAGTCGGACCATCGCTCAGGTCAGAGTTGTGTTATCATAGTGCGGAGAATACAAGCAAAAATTTAAAAAAAAAAAAAATTATTGCATTACACTACTCGTACATGTCTCTTGTCAGTTGACTTGAGGTTTAGAAATAAATTAATAATGAAATTATCTTTAGAAAAACTGCTAAAACAGATGCTTTATTCGGCGTTTTTTGTGAATAATATGAATCGAGATAAAATATTAAATTAAGTTTCTTTTTCATTCCTTTTTAATTAATAAGATTTTACAATTAAGTTAGTCAAGATGAGAAACATGCTTTTCTACTTGTAACTATATCAACTAATAACTGGTTTATGTTTTTAATGTGGGATGTCATTAGCGAGTTTTACTATTATATATATACGAGTATATATCGATTATAATATATAGTGTCTTACCACAGCAGTCTGACCACCCGCAAAAATGAATATGTATCTGATCGAAATTTACATATTTCGTGTATGTTTATGTATATATTGGACGTCTGGCTAAGCAGAAATAACTAGCGTGCACTATCACCATGCCAAAATCATACGGACTCGGTGATATTTCTGGTTTACCTGAAATCGTATTGACTTTCATTGAGGAGAATGTCGTTAGTAGGCTTGCAACATGGACACCATGACCAGAACAGGCCACTACACTTCATGTCCGCATTCAACGTCATGATGATCTTGATTGTCGACTTGGCTGGAAAGGACGTGTAGCCTGTGCGGAGAACGCTTCTGCCCAGTTTAAATAAAACACTGCAAATGAACTGGTCAGAGGAAATGCTTTGCACGATTATCAGGTATTAAGTGCGTGTAATCTTCTCCGATGCTTAAAGGTTTCAGCAATTCAGGTCCATTAGTCGCATCCTGTTTTGGAAAAGTCCCAATGTCTTCAGTCAACAGTCAAGTATGGCGACCTCCATTCTGCCACAAACTTTGCCGTATTAAAGACGCACCTACCATTCTACCAGCGAGACATGCCTAGATTCGATGGGTTGCTTTTTTTCTATTTTGGAGAATGGCGCTTTACGCTACCCCTCTCTTGTGGGAGTATTTGGATCGTTAGTTGAAAGCGACTTATTTATGTTTCTCTCTGTGCTAGAATTAAAGGAACACCTCACACGGATACGGAGGAACTTGGAACAGACCATGTCCCAAAATTTCGTCGATATAATGGCAAATTGAGTAGAATCTCTTCGTCCTACTCGACCAAATACTAACAAAGAATTTAATTTTTTTTTTACTTCACTTTATTTGCCCCTTTCTTCAAGAAACTGGTATAATGTAATAACAACAAATAGCCAAATCGTTATGGCAGGGTTCTATATGTTCAATAACATTCCGATTTCAAAACGCTAAGATATTGGTCAAGTAAGGTAGGATAACTACAAATTAGAAGTTTTGGAACCTTTTTATTAAAATCTTTATTTAAATAATCAGTTCCATTCTTTCTGCCTTCCATACATTTACAATTCGAGCTTCGTTGGAAATGAAAATGCACATTCGCCAGTATAGCCCATCTAGATACGCTTCATTTATTTCGAAATGTTTTTCATGTCGTTTATCCAAGCAAATTTCTGATTGATGAGAATTACATTTAATCCCGAAATGTTTGATTTTTCTGAGGCTCTCTCTCTCTCTCTCTCTCTCTCTCTCTCTCTCTCTCTCTCTCTCTCTCTCTCTCTTTCCATCTCTCTCTTTCTTCTCTCTAATCTGTATTGACGTCATCTCTCTCTCTCTAATCTGTATTGACGTCATCTCTCTCTCCCCCCCCGTACTGACGTCATCTCTCTCTCTCTCTCCCCATCTCTCTCTTCTCTCTCTAATCTGTATTGACGTCATCTCTCTCTCTCTCTCTCTCTTCTCTCTCTCTCTCTCTCTCTCTCTTCCCATCTCTCTCTTTCTCTCTCTAATCTGTATTGACGTCATCTCTCTCTCTCTCTAATCTGTATTGACGTCATCTCTCTCTCTCTCTCTCTCTCTCTCTCTCTGCATTGTCCGCGCTTATTGTAACTTTTCTTTTTTATTTGGAAAAAGGTAAATTTTATTTTTCTACAGCTCAATACTTCTTCATCTCTAATAAATACAACTCGCCAAACATCATTTAAACTTTATAAGTATATCTTTGAAAATAAAAGAAACAAATTGGGGGAAAGGTTTTCGTGCATGGTTATACGTCAAGCGAACAGAGCGATCTGCTATCTGACACGGCCGGTTTGTGTGGTTTTAAAGGGTGGACAGTATTACAGACTGTTCCTTAATAAAGCAGATTCCCCCCATCACTGTTCTTTTCCCTATTTTCCTTTCTCTTTTTTTCGCCAAAGAAACACCGAATGCGTCAGCTCGGGTTGGCGCACTTCTGTTTTTACCGTCTCCGTTTCCCCCTTCGTTGAGGGCCTCTAGCTCTTGACATTTAAGATGAGTAAATTTAAATATAGACATTCTCTCCAACAATATTTGTCTAGATGATCAAAAATTTTGACAAAACAATTCCAGCGTGAAAACAGGGGTCTACTGTTTGTACTGAAGTTTGTTTAAAGTGTTAGGGGCGGAAAGTATTAAAAGAATGCGGTGTTTCTGTGGTCATTATTTGAAATTTGCCGAGTTTTGGTAAAGTTTCTTGTGTTGAGAATAAAAAAAAATCCGCGAAGTGGGAGGATTCATCGCGATGACTTTGAAGTATAATGACGGTAAATCACCGATGGCTACAGTTATTTGTGTGATGTTAGTGATGTACATCCACCGGCCGAAGGATTTCGGCCTGGTTTATTTGACCATCTTCCAGAAGGTTCTGTGTGATGAGAATAAGACATATTCGTGGCGTACATTGGGAATCGTTATGGACAAGATGGTATCCATGACATGCAGAGCAATATCCAGAATCTTAAATAATAACCAAATGCAGACATCTACAAAGTGACCAAAGATTGTAATGGCGACTTTTTATAACGTATACATCACTTATATTTAGTCTCCGCCTAAAAAATGACGGTTAGCATCAGTGCGATTACTTTGATTCCAGGACCTTAAAATCGGTACAAATTTTATTGTATTCACTTTGATATTAAAGCCACAGACAGTCGGGGCCCTGATGTAATCCGGCTAGCGTACATCGGTATCTATGCGCACTGTGCGGACTCCGACTTTCCAGATCCGCCGTCCGGTCGGTAGAAATTCCAATGCAAATCGCCGAGTGGCGGCGCTTTATACGCTCTTTAAATATCCAAGGGGAGGGAAGCAAAGTTTACGGGAAAAGACAAAGCAATAAGAAATAGCAATATAAGGCCTCTACGTTCAGAATCATTCATACAATTACGAAATTAGATTTCTCCGTAAAATTATGACCATTATCTTTTGAGGTTTTGGTCTAAACATCTTCTATAAGAGCGTGCTACTGTCCTGTAATTGATATCAGCGTGAACATACTTTCTAGTGTCTTATTTGTCTTATTCGACGACAATAAGTTTGAGTTAGGTTCGTCATCAGTTGTCTGCACGCGGACTGGTCGGTGGGCCAGGAGCGAACCAAGGAAGATAAACGGTTGAGGTGATTTTCCGTTGACATTTTCAACGAATGCGATTGTGTACGGAACGCTCTACTAGAAATCTTCATTTTTTTATGTAGGAGAAAACCTTCAAAAGTGAAATCCACTCGGCGGGCTGGTGTAGAAAGGTACGCCTAACCGAGATCCCACCTCGCGTATTCAACTCGTCTTTCACCAGGCCACCTTCTGTTGGAGTGTTTCCCCCCTGTAATCTGTTTGTAGTACGTTGCTTATATTTGGACTCTAAGACAGCATAATGTTGTTTTTTTTTCCTGGTAATTACACATTTATTTATTTCTTTCATGAAAAGGTTTACAATTTCTAACCTGTACAGAGGAGAATAAAAATCTCCCGTATTTTTTTGCAAATACATTTGTCACGTCGGTTCTTCTTGCGTTTGTCGATAATTCTCAAAAGAGTCATGCATTTCGTAAAGGAGTGGACAATGGGGACGATATGATGCCGTCTGTAGCAGCTGGATCCCTTTCTTGTGTTCTTGCTGATAAATCTCAAATATAAATATCAATATTTTTAAAAAATGTGACATAATAAAAAAAAACAGAATGCTATAAGACTATGATTCCGTTCTTAGCTTTAATTGTAAACCCCTGTTTATAATCCACGTCTTAAATCTTACGTGACGACGGGTCACGTGATTATATATTCAACGCATGCGCTGCGCCTCTTGTGATTCCATCATCAAACCTAGACACCATTACACATGTACTACAAAACAAACTCTTGTAAGTAGTGATTTATCTCGGCACATTATGGACCGACCGAGGTAGATTTCCTGTCCACAAACTGGAAAGTCGTGGGTTCGAGCTACGGATGAATATCATCCTCCATTTAACTAAACCCTGAGTGTCTGACGTAAATACACTAGGAATTTTCGAAGGGAGGTTACTTGTAATACTTACTATATTGCGCTCTCTGTATAAGGCGGTTTCGAAAAAAAAATGTTAACAAACACTGGCCGTATACGCCACCTGTAGTGGGGAAGACACATTAACTTGACTTACGAAATATTTATCGATAAAGACAGAATTTACATGGTTTTATTTGAATATTAAAGATGGATTTTTCTTTCTTGAATTTATTGCACAATATTTAGTACTCTAATAATTTATCAGAATAATAAGCGAAGTATTTCTTTCATAAATCTTTCTAAATGAAATAACGACTCTGCTCACGCTCTGTGTTAAATGGATTATACTTATATTAAAAGAAGTCTTCACGGAAATGAAGTCTAAAGCAGTTTCTTCCTTGACTGAATCCTACCGACTGACTTAGCAGGAAACTTGACTAGTATTGTGAAACAAAATTACATTAAACTAAAATTATCTGGATCGGATAAATTGCCTAAATTGATTGAAAACGTGGAAACCATTATTGAATCTATTGGCATGCAGTGAAAAACTTTCAGATAAGTTAATTAAAAAGAAACAGAATTAGGAAGTTCGGATTTTTTTAATGGTATACAGCAATACTATAAAAAATAGAGAAATTTTTGTGGTGCGTGTGCAAAGTCCTGCGTTGCATGATCAGTCATTCTCAAGTATGCGTACATTGGCTGTACTGGTTCTTCGATTCACTGTTCCAATGCGCATGCCAAACTGTCTGGAAACGCTATTTATTAATTTTACATGTGAAATAATAGTTAAAACCAGAATTCTAACAATTTCATGCTGTTCTCTACTTTTCTAGTTTTGCGAGAGTGAGAATAGATTTCTTGAAGCGAGAATAATCGTAGTTTTATGGCAAAAAAAAAAAAAAATCCGATATCTTTCAGGTCGTTGCTGAGCCTACGGTCGATAAGACAGAATGGTCAACATGTTTCACGTCCTCTTCCCGATTATCACATGCGAACCGCGTCGTTTTCGTCATAAATTTTGTCTTGACTTTTTAGAATTCACTACGTGTTATATTAATGCCATTTAGATACCATGTGCAGGTTGACATTTTGTCTCTTGGTATCAGCCATTACAGAAGTAACGATGGCTTTTTGTCAGATGGTTGATGATTGATTTTGAGAGAGAGAGAGAGAGAGAGAGAGAGAGAGAGGAGAGAGAGAGAGAGAGAGAGAGAGAGAGAGAGAGAGAGAGAGAGAGATCGATCGATTTCATTTAAAATAACTCTCAGAAAGCCGCGTCATTCGGCAGTGGCCTTTATCTTGATTAACAATTAAACAATTAAGGACCATCTTGTTTTGTTTTCTTTCAACACACGCAGTAAAATGACTAATAATTCTTTTGTACGAAAACGAACATCTTTCACGATAGGAAGAATGTTTTTTGTAATTCTCGCTCGGGATATCGCAGTTACATACTGTTAGTGGTGATTGCAGGGCGTGTAGACAGTTTTGAACAGCCTGATAATTATGGTCAGTTTTATGACAAGGAAAAAGAGAAAATAGCGTTTGACCCGAACGATTTTAAAGGAACGTGCTACGTTCAAGGTTTGTTCAAGTTTGACCATACATAAGCATTTATTGACTAACATTCACAAGACTGATGATCGAACATCGGAAGACGAAGAGATTTTGTTGTCGGATGCAAACAGCGAGGCCCAGGGAGGCTTAGATGGATGCCTGAATCTCGCACCTTGGCAAGAAACGAAGAATGAATCAGTAGAGACGAGGCCCCTCTTGAAACGATGCCTCGACTTGGTGTGGCGCTGCTAGACTGTTCGTGGTTGGCCAACCGTGTGATGTGGCTGGCACTTTTATGGCTCCATCTCAATCATACGTCCAGGTTGATACAGGTTCCATTGTTTTAGGAAACGGCTCCCTGTGAAACTCTTTGCGATTTCTCGACGTTTTCTGAAAACGACTGATCAAAAGCATTAATTACGCTGGTTTACCTATAATCACAATAGCCAGTGGGATATGAATCAAGAGATTGCTTTTTTTTGTTTTGTTTTTTAAGTAACACATTAAAAGGCTTTCTCCTTTTTTTTTTTACTGTCGTATAATCTTTAAGTAACTTAGCTGATATTAAGTATTGCGCTGACACCGTGTCTAATTATCTCAGCACAATGGCTGTCAACTTCCATACGTGCCGTCTAGTTTACTTTCACCAGTAATCCCAAACACGAAGCTTCAGTACGATTAACAACAGCCACTGAGACACTAGACGCCAGCGTTATGGCCGAAGATGAATTAGTAGACTTTTATCTGGGATCTTTTAGCGCGAAGAAACCTGTGGATAAAACTGGATGGCTTTGCGGAACTAAATCTGCTATTTTGGCTAACAGGTGGAGAGTGAGATGGTGACATTAGTTTCTAAGACCGGTTCAGCTTGCATTAGTTTTGATCTTTTAACCCTTTGTACGCCAGTTGGGATACATTTGCAGTTAATTACCCCTCAAATCTGTTACTCAGCAAAGGTTAAGCCATAAGGGCTGGGACGCAGTACATTCCTCGTTTACATTTGTACAGTGTATCGCTCAAACATCGCGTTGTTTTGCTTTTCGAGCATATATATATATATATACGAGGGAAAGCAGGGGTTAAACAAGTACGTCATTTTTCTACATAGTCTCTTTCCTTTTCGATGCACTTGGTCCACGAGCTTGAGCGTTCCCTCCAAGGAGAAGGTTTTCGGTTGGTCGCGCAACCATTTATGCACCGCTTCCCGCGCTTCTTTATCCGTAGGAAATCGACGACCTCGTAAAGCATCTTTGAGCGGTCCAAAGAGATGACAGTCGGGAGGCGCGAGATCTGGTCTGTAGGCGGGCTGTTCCAGCATCTCAGAACCCAATTGGTTAATGGTTTCAACGGTCTGGCCGGCCGTATGTGGGCGTGCATTGTCATGCAACAACAAAACTTTCTTCGACAATAGGCTTCGGCGTTTGGTGCTGGCTTCAGATTGTTGGCCAGCAAAGCACTGTATCTAGCACTGTTGATCGTACACCCCTTTTCCAGGTAGTCTTCCAGTATAGGCCCTTGTGAGTCCCAAAAAATGGTTAGCATCGCCTTTCCCGCCGAAGATTGAGTCTTTAATTTCTTCGTCGCTGGCGAGACAGGGACGTTTCCACTCCATACTGTCTTTTGGATTCTGGCTCATAGTGATGGACCCACGTTTCATCTCCTGTGACTATTCTGCTCAAAAATTCTCCCCCTTCGTTGTTGTAGCGGTCGAGTAAACGTTGGCAGACCTCAACACGTTTGCACCCATCTCGCACAGACTTTATGGAAACCGGGCTCGTCGTGGATGATTTGATAGGCAGAACCGTGACTAATCTGCAGAGAACATGCTACTCATCGATGATAACTCGCCGGTTCGCCATTACCGTCTCTCGAGCTTGCTGAATCTTCTCGTCAGTGGTGGAGGTTGACGGGCGTCCTGCTTGTCCGGCCACTTTTAAACTTCTCGATCCACTCATACACACGTCTACGCGGTAGTTCACTGTCGCCGTATTGTGCTAAAAGCCTCCGATGAATTTCAGCCCCTGACACACCTTCCGACCAGAGAAATCGCATCACTGCTCTTTGTTCCTCCTTGGTGCACACTGCCAGCGGAGCGGCCATGTTTACACTGTAACAGCGGCAAGAAAACTGGCGCGATCAAGCTCAAACTTCGATCACGTGACCACAATAGTACCAACTATAAACACGCATGAGCAGAAGGCAGTGTGACAAACCTAAAGATATGTTATGGGAAAGTGCGGATAATTTTTTACTTACCCTCGTATACGAGTACAGCCAGTTAAACACCAATACTAACTGTATCTAGGCGCTCTAAGATAGGTAAAAACTGGAAGGATATACCGAGGGTTAATTTTTCTACGTGCTGGACAATGCTGTTTTTAATTAACTAAGAGTCTAATTTTCAATTTAATAACAGTCTTACCCTAAGATCATGATAAACCACACAACTATAAATCTCATAGGCACGATATAACCGTTGTTGAATGATAGTCTAGCCCTCTTCTACGGGTCATTTTCATTTATCCTTCGTTAAAAGTAGCCGTAGATTTCCTGCCAATAATATGTTTGGAAGTCTGTAAGATTTCGTGTATTCTATGGCATACTATCTGGTTTTATATCAGGATTTACTTCGGTTTCACTTACGTAGAATCATTTTTTCTTTTCATTTTTAAACCTCGCAAGCTATTGTTGTTCGCTCTCAGAATTACCCGTCAGAGTTGGGCGGTGACTGAAGTATGTCTTCTTTTTATTGTCTTTTAAGTTTTCCAAAATCAACACAAATTGGCTCAGGTGGCGTTCTTGTCAGAACTACTTCGGATCTTCACCGCGAGAGCAGCAGGCACTTATGAATCCTCTTCCTCCTGAAATCTCTTCGCCATAATTTAAGATACCAAAGCCCTCTTTATGTTGTTGCCAGAGCGGATTCAGTTGCTGTATGCTTTCTTCGAGCCCAGAGCTTCTCACTAATTAAGTAATCTTTGCTTACACGATGTTCTAAGCATTCAACAGTCAGTATCTTTCAACAGCTAGACAGTTGCAATCCATATGAGCCATCCGTTTTGTGGACAGCTTCCTATTTTTGCAGACAGGTGTATTTATCAGGAAGATGATTGATTGTACTGTTCGATCTGCGCTGAGGCCATTTCCCGTATTAGCCAGCGCTAGATGGGCGAGCAATGGTCACTAAGTGACATTTTGATAACCTCCGCATACGTAAACTAGCGCTAACGCCTAGCCAGATTAGTTTTCTTGTGACGAGAACATTCGCGTTTCTTCTCACAATCCCTTACCTTGTTCGGGCACAAAGGCTACAGGAAAAACATCCAGCCGCAAGCCAACGGAGAAAGACGTCCCATTCTTCAATGGCCAGTCTGAACAAGTTGTTCGCTGATTACTTGCAGGAAACAGCCACGGTAGAATGATCTCGATGTACGTAAGAACACTTACGCTGTGCTAATGATGTCTACTAGCTACAGCGACTATTCTATCGCTACAATGAAATGTAAAAGACTATTTCCAAAATCCATTTTTTATAAGAAAAGTTTTATAATTAACCACGAGATCAGAACATGCATTTATCCTTCTTTGTTTTAAAGAAGAAAAACTGGTAAAATTTACTCTCCAAATATGTTTCATTGTACTATTCATATTATAAATTCTTAGTTGTCTTCCAAAGAGCCCATACGGATCATTGCACAAAAATACGACGCTGAATCCGTACCTTATCAGTAATGTACATCTTCTATAAACGTTTAACATGTGTCCAGCATCTTATCAAGGTGTGATCTGTACTGTCTTTCAAATTTAATGTCATGTGAACATGAGCTAATGTTGAAATTTTTTAAGTTGTAAATTATTCATTAGAGAGAGAGAGAGAGAGAGAGAGAGAGAGAGAGAGAGAGAGAGAGAGAGATGGTGAGAGATGGTGAGAGATGGTGAGAGAGAGAGAGAGAGCATTTTCACCTAGTATAGGCATATTTTCCTGGTTTAATTATTTTAAAGCTAGATTTTATATTATTTTAAATCTGTTATATAATAGATCGTAAATCTGGACTTAGTTGTTTGTAATATCTCCCTAACTGTTAATTGTTCTCTTGTGCTTCTACTGACTAGTAGATAGTAACATTTTATTTCGTTAGGATTTTTTTGTTTTGTTTTGTTTCGAAACTGAGATAAAATTGAGGGATTTTAAATTATTAAGGATCCTGAGTGGTTAAATACACATACGATTTACTAATAGTAGCGGTCATAATTACAAACAAGGTAGGATATGCATATGTCAGAAATCTTTTTTAAATTAATTAAGTGGAATAAATTACCGGAAACTGCTGTTAGTAATGCTGCTGGTATTAATCAATTGAAGAATCTATTGTCTTTCCTGGGAGAGGGAGGCTGTCATAAATCAAGATGGTCTTCTGAATTTTTTTAACTAGCAAACCAAACTAATATTTCGATCAACAAATAAAATTTCTAGAAAGTATAGTTAATTAATAGGGTGGCTTAAATATCCGCAAAGCGCGATATTAAGAGCTAATTTTTTGGAACCGAAAGCTGACTGAAACAAAATGATGGTTATTGTTGTTTATAGTGACAATGCAATTTTATGCTGGGAATCCTGTATAAAGCAAAAATTACTCATCGAAGAAACTTCAAAACCTATACATTATATCTTATAATTACTAAAAAAAATAGGATTTTGATTAATGGTTAAACTAATTGCAAAACAAATTATTATGACAAATAATCAAAATTTTCATCTCAATACTTCGAAAGGAAGTTTAGAAAAGCCACAGACGCACCATAGAGCAATGATATTTACATACACAACTATGACGCTCTTGAACATGTTTTTATTGTCTCGACAAGACAGCTGAGGTAACCCGTCACACAGGTTCGTCGAAAAGTATCAGAGATTTACATTTAGAGATTTTTTCCTTCTTGAAATGAATACTTAAGAAGAGATAATTATAGCTACGAAATTGAATAATTTAAGTCTGTTTATAACAAAGATCCTTGTTCCTTTAAATTACCAAGGAAACCCTGTTGTGCAGTAATGTTATTTGATGGCGTTAAGCAGGTGTTGCGTATTTATGATTGTTTTTCTTTTTGTAGCTCAGAGGTCATGTCTGGTCGTTTCTGCTTCCAAGTATGCTTTAAAAATATCGCTAATTTACAACCAGTTTGTTCTTATTAATCCACAAAATATTTTAGTAAGTAATATATTGGAGAAAGATTTTTTTTTAAATTCCATTATAAAATCGACTACATTCCCATGCGCAGAACCGACGGTGTAGCGTCCCTATTGAAGTTTTCGGTTCGGTGCCTGTACACAAGCGGGAGAAGACTATTTGGTTTTTTTTAATTAGCAGTGAAAGGAAACTGTACTACCGGGGAAAACCGCAGAGAATGATCCGGTGCAGAAAAAAAGAAGCAAAAACAATGAAACAGGCTTGGCGCTGAGGGATGATCCAATCATCTGGAATTAGAGCAGCAGCTGCCGGGGCCAGCCAAACACAACGCAAAACGCTAAGCTGCTGTTGAAAATAATTACATAAAAAATAGTTGAGAGAAATTTTAAGTGTTAAAATCTCATGGTATTCCTGGTAAGTACGTAACATCTCTTACCCTGTTTGCTATTCTTTATGATGAGTAGTGGACTTGTAGTAGATTTCAGCTGGTAAATATATTGTAAACAGCTATATGCCGCGAGAGAGAGAGAGAGAGAGAGAGAGAGAGAGAGAATGATGATGATGTGCCTGTTTATTTCACAATCTACAAAACAACGCAGGTAAATGCAATCGAAAGAGAATTACAGAGGATAACGAAGCCAAGCGCTTTCTTTCGGATTAACTTTTTGTTTCTAATCCTCCAGGGATAATTGAAATGGATTTATGCACACATTCTGTTCTTAACGTTTTTCTCTCTCTCTCTTCCAAGTTTATTTGCTGTATCAAGCACCTGCCGTGTAATCGTAAAAATTTCCCAGCCCTATTAGCCTCACAAATAAAGCAGGCGACTCAGTTTTGTGGCTTGAAAGAGATTACCTTGCAAAGATACGCTTTCTTTGTATAAGATCGAGGGCTGAAAAAAAGGGTAAAAAAAAATAAATAATGAAATTGTGGTGTTTTGCTGCAGACAATGAAATGCAGTGGATCGGAATCAGAAAAAACGATGCAAGGATTTTCTTACAGGATGTACGGTGTTAACTTTAAGAATATTCAAATCAAGTTTCTTTGTTCAGGCTCTGATCGTGGAAAAAAGTCAACTTTTATTATTTAAAGCTTATCAGAGATTTTACTTAGTACCAGCCCATCTGAGCAAGAGATAACAAAACTAGCTTTTATTTAATTTTTGTGTGGAAGAATTTGTTTGAATAAATCGTATAGACTGGTTCAGTATTTTACTGCTGCTTCTCTAAAAAAAGTAAGATAAAACAAAAAGAAAAGTTTTTTCTAAAGAAACATATAACGTTAGAGAAAAATTACGTAATCAAAATAAATGGGAGAACAGGTTTTAAATATGTCACAGTAGAATTATACGTATGGAGTCATACTTATGGTTTCATCACAAAATTATATAAATATATATATAGAGAGAGATTCGTTATCTTTTTTTTTACTAACTATGTTAAGGAACTTTCTTACATGGTATCTAGATCTCTTATAATAGTTAGTGTTCATCTTGAACTCTGGAAAAAATATGCATCGTATGTATGCTAGTAAATGTTGCGTTAAGTCCATCTTCATCGGTAAAAGCGACTAAATGTCATGTAAAAATAAATTGTCTTTTTTTAATTCAGAAGTAATTTTGTCTAGTGAAACACCACCAGGTATGAAATTGCATGACAAAGCATGTTTTTTTTTTTTACCTGTTCACTTCTAAAAAAAAGGGACAAGCAATCTAAAACTTGTTTACGTTGTATTTAGTTCATGTCCAATATTTTAAAAAAGTAAATGGAAAGACCGTGTAAATAAATGTCCGTTCTGTATGCAAATTGGCCTGAGTTCTTTATTTAAAGTATATAGTTCGGATTTTTTATTAACACGAACGCCATAAACAAGTTGTAATAGGTGTCTTGACGAAATGTAAATCAGTATCAAGGAACCAATCAGTGCAAGCGAAAACGAGGACAAAAATCTTCAAATGAATATTTTATTTTAAACACTTAATTTTATTCGAGGAGTCTTTCGACTTAAAAATCAATAAGGCACATATTAACATCAACAAGCCATTTACAGAGAAGGTTGAAATTTAACACTTTGCCTATACGCTGCCAAGAGAAGCTTATTTGTCAAATTCATTTCATACAGAATGATTTAAAATAATCACATTTAGAAAAGGCTGATTACAGTATAACAACAATATACTTACAGAAACCATTTTCCCTAAGAATAAAGTATAGATTCTTAAACATCTTAGTAGTGAAAGTGTTAAATCTACTGGTGTTGTTATAGCAGCGGTTTCAACGTAAACTCTGAGGGATAGATGAGAAAAACCTTATTCTTCAAAACTAGAATGTTCGATTTGGGACTGAAAATAAATAAGATTGACTTGCATTAGTTTTGTTGTGAAGAGAGGCCACTTTATTTTGTGGATGTAGAAAGATTAAGTTCAAACTTACACTTGAGTTATAAAACTGTTTCCATTTTGGTTGACAATAGCCGAAACAAGCTTAAGCTTATACTCCTGTTGAATATGTTTTGTTTTTGTGAGGAATAAAAGATACTTTATTTTGTTGAAAGTCTTTAAGATTAAGATTCGATTACTTTATTATGTGCAGAGAATGTACGTTTAAACTTAACCTGGAATTGTATAACTTTGTTTTTTTTTGTTGAGAATAAAGGCTACTTGGTGAAAATAATTCAAGGTTAAGCGTACACTAATATCGTAAAACGTTTTTTTTTCCTCTGAAAAGAATAACTTCTTTTTACTTTTAAGAGATAATTTAAGTTTAAGCTTATTTACTAGTTGTAAAACTTTCATTTTTTGTTGAGAATATCGACTGTTTTAATTTGTGAAGAGACTTTAAGCTTGTCTTGAATTACGAAACTTCATTTTTGTGGAGAATGTAGACTAATTTAATTTATTTAGAGAATTAAAGCTTCAGCTTACATTCGAGTTGTATAATTTTGTTGTTGTTTTGTTGAGAATACGGCTACTTTATTTTGTAGAGAGAGATAAAGCTAAAGCTTAACTCGAGTTATATAACTATGCTTTTTGATAACTACGGCTATTTTATTAGTAAAGTGAAGAAAGGCTTACACTTACTTTCGAGTTGTATAACTGTTTCTTTTTTGAGGTAAATTTAGGCTACATTATTTTGTAAAAAATGTTTAAACGTAAGCGTGCATTCGAATTGTAAAACTTTTATTCGTTTTTGTTTAAAATATCAGCAGCTTTATATTTCGTGGGGATTTTAAGTCTAAGATTATACTCGACTGGTACAACGTTTCTGTTATATGTTGACAAAATAATGGTTACATTTAAGCCTACGCTTATACTGGACTCTTTTTGTATAACTTTTTTCGTTTATTTTGAAAATTATGGTTACTTTATTTTGTGGAGTCACAATAATCTTTGATTATAATTAGTTGTGAGTAATGGATACTTTATTTAATATTTTGTTTTCGTTCTGAATAACTGCTAATTTAATTAGTGGACAGACAAAGTTTAAGATTACACTCAATTTTCGAAACCTTGGTTCGTTTTTGTTGAGAAAAACGCATAGAGACTTTAAAGTTAAGCTTTTACACGAGTTGAAAAAAATCTTGTTTCGATTTTCTTGTGAATAACGGTTACTTTAGTTTATAGAACACTTATTTAAGCTTTCTTTCTAGCTATCAAGCTTCATTGTTTTGTTGAGATTAACTTCTACATTATTTTGTGCGAAATCTTTAAGTTTTAGTTTTCACACCAGTTGCAAAACGTTTTTCTTTGTTTTTTTTGAAAATAACATCAATTTTATTTTCTGGAAAAAATTTACTTTTAAATTTACATTATAGTTTAAAACATTGATTCATTTTTGATCAGAATAATAGTTACTTTACTTTTTAGAAGAATTATTAAGTTTAAGCTTAGACTAGGGTTGTTAAACCTTTTTATTTTGTTGTGAATAACGCTTACTTTATTTTGTTCAGAGTCAAAATTTTAACTTACAGAAGAATTATAAAATTTTCTTTTTTTCTTTTTTAAATAGCGGCCGCTTTATTTTGTGATATGCTCTATGTCTAAAATTTCACTCGAATTGTAAAACTTTATTTCGTTTTGCTGGAGCATAAAGACTACATATTTTCTGGAGAGATTTTATTTAATAGAGATGACTTTAAGTTTAAGCCAACACTTGAGTTGAAAAATTTGTTTCGTTTTTGTAGAGACCAATGGATACTTTATTTTGTAGCGATGCTTTCAGTTTAAGCTTTCATTCGAGTTGAAAAACGTTATCGTGTTTTCAGTGAGAATAACGAGAACTTGATTTTGTAGAAAGACTTCATTATTAAAGCATACGCTCAAGTTATAAAACTCTCATGATTTCCAAATTTATGCCTATATTCAAGTTGTATCAATTTGTTTTCTTTTTGTTATTAACTGTCAGTTATCTGTGGCGAGAATTATTATTTAAGATTATATTCTTGATGTAAGGCTTTGTTTCGTTTTTCTTAAGATGAATATCTACTTAGTTTAGTGGACATGACTTCAAGTTTAAGCTAACGACCAAGTTGTAAAATTCCTTTCCTTTTTTGTAAAGACTAAAGGATAGTTTATTTTGTGTACAGACATAAAATTTAAAGCTGACCATCAAATTGTAAGACTTTGTTTTGTTTTACTTTTGAGAATGACAAGTTTATTTTGTGATAAAATCTATTCTTTCAGCTAATCCCCGAATTTAAAAACGTTTGCTTAATTTTGTTAAGGATACTTTATTTTATATCGAGACTTAATATTTAAGCTATCGCACCATACATACAAGTTTTAAAAGCTTGCTTTTGTTTTCTTTTTCCTTTTCAATAAAGATACTTTATTTTGTGGACAGAATTTAATCTCATGCCTACACTTGTAATACATATTTTTGTTTTTGTTGAGAATAACAACTTTATTTCATTGATAGACTTATTGTTTGAGCTTTTTTGTTGTAAACCTTTTAATTTTTGAGGATACCATCTGCCTTATTTTGTGCAAACAAATCGAGCTTCGGCTTAAACTCGAGTTATATATATTTTTTTTATTTTATAAAGACGTTTAAGCTTACGATAAGTTTAAGATATGAATCGATTTTGTTCAGGGTTTTAATTTTGTGACAATAATTTATCTTTAAACGTACTTTCTCAGGTTGTAAAACTTTCTTTTGATTTTGTTGAGGCTGCTTAAGTTTGAAAACATACTTCAAGTTTGTGCTTAAATTCTATTTGTATAACTTTATTTAGTGGAGAGAATTATTGATTAAGATTATGCTCTTGATGCAAGTAATACTTTCTTTCGTTTTTACTGAGAAGAACGTTTACTTAATTTAGTGGAGATGACGTCAAATTTAGGCTTAAAAAGAAATTGCAAAACTTTTAGTTTTGTTGAAAATAATGGCTACTAGAAACTTTAAAATTAAGCATTCATTCGAGATATAAAATCATTTTTCGTAATTAATAAGAACATAGCTACATTTTTGTGGAGTGACTTTTGGTATAAGTTTTCACTCAAGTTGTAAGATTTTGTTTCATTTTTGTTGTGAATATTGGATTCTTTAATTAGTGAAGAATTATTAAGTTTAAGCTTACATCGAGGCTTCTATTTCTTTGTTTCTTTTTAAAGAACAACTGCTATCTTATTTTGTAAAGAAACTAAATTTTGTTTTGTTTCTGTTTAAAATTACGGTTACTATATTTTGCTGAGAGATAAATTTTTGCTTACACTCATAATGTTAAAGATTGTTTCATTTTTATTTAGAATATAGGATGCTTTATTTTATGGAAAGACTTTGAATTTAGCTTACTTTCTAGTAGTAAACCTTTTAAATTTTTGCTGAAAATAGTGACTAGTTATTTCATAAGGACATGAAGCTTAACCTTATATTTAAGTTTTAAATCTCTGTTTTTGTCAATAATAACCGTTACTTTACTTTGTAAAGAAATTGTGTTTAAGATTATACTCGAGATGTCAAAAATGTTTAAATTTTGTTGTAAATAGTGACAACAATACATTTTTCAAAGACATTAAGTTTAGGTTTTCCCTCAATTTGTAAAACAGTTTTGTTTTTGATCGAATAACGGATACTTTATTTTATAGTTGCAAACCGTTGTTTCTTTTTTTGTTTTTTGTTAAAATAAGAGATATTTTATTTTGTAGAAAATAATTACGATTAATTATACACTCGTGCTGTAAACGTATGTTTCGCTTCTGTTGTGTATAACAAAAACATTTTCTTTAGAGACATTAAATTTAAGTTTTCAATTAAGTTCTACGACATTGTTTCATTTTGTTAAGAATTACGAATACTTTATTTTGCGTACATACTTTAAATTTATGGTTACAGTAGAGTTGTAAAACGTTTAGTTAGGTGATTAACGGCTACATTTTATTGTAGAACTTTTAGTTTATGTTTATACACGAGTTGTAAAACTTTGTTTAGTATTTGTTTAAATAACATCTACTTAAATTTGTATAGAAACTTTAAGTTTAAGCTTACATTCTAGTTATATATTTTGTTTTTTATGTTGAAAATAATGGATACTTTTTGTGGAGAGATATTAAATTAAATCTAACACAAGAGTTAAAAGTCTTCTTCGTCTCTTTTGACAAAATTAGCAACATTATTTTGAAAATAAATTTTTATCGTAAGCTTTCAGTCAGGTTGTAAAGCATAGCTTCGTTTTTGATGAAAATAACATTTAATTTTTTTTGTGGAGAGAGTTTAAGTTTTCACTCAAATTGTAAATTTTTTTGTTCTTTAGTCGAATAATGGCTACTTTATTGCATGGAGAGACTTTAATCTTTAGCATATACTCAACTTTTAAAACATTTTTGTTGAGAATAAGGGTCTACTTTATTTTCTAGAGAGACTTCAAACTTTAAAATTTTTTGTTGAGAATAAGAGATAATTTTCTGGTGAGTCATTAAGTTAGAGATAAGATACAAGTTGTAAAACCCTTTTCCTTTTTTTGAAAATAGCAGATACATTATCTTGAAGATCGATTTAAGCTTAAGCCTTCACTCGAGTTGTGAAACTGTCGTTTTTGTTTCGAGTGGTTATTTTTTGTAAAAGAAATTTTTGTTCCATCTTTCAGTCGAGATTAGAAAACTTTGGTTCTCTTTGTCGTGAATAAAGGCTAATTTAATTTGTAGAGAGACTTTAAATTTAACTGACACTAGAGTTGTACACTTTATTTTTTTCATTTTAGACATAAAATAAAAAAACATATAAATAAAAATAATAAATAAATGATATTTTAGCTATACTGATTGTTCATTCTAAGGTTTTAATGAATTTAAATCTAATAAAAAACGAGAATCCAATATTGCATCAACATTTTGGAAATAATTAACTTCTCAATCATCAGAAAACTCTTCTATTAACCTTGGATAATGTTTGTTTTTACTTCTCGATTTTTTTGCTCGTAGGAAACTGAGATTCTTTTGAATACAAACCGCATATCTCAATTTACATTATGCTTTTTATTTATATTTATAATTCAGATTTTATCTTTCGCTTTTTACTTATTTTGTTTTTTCTGCACTATTTGACATTCTAAATTATTTTTTTTTTGTGCTGTTGTTAATGAACCGTTGATTTCCAAAATTTTAGCTTGTACTTTATTTAGCCATTACGTATTCTACAGCTGTTTTTTTCTTGCTTTAAAACTAAAATTAACTTTTTTTTTGTAAATTGAAACTTCAAATATTTACATAATTTCCGTTAACTGAAAAAAAAATTAATGTTAATTTTTCTTTTTAATTAGCTTCCGAGAATATTCTCTGATTACCTGTCATTTGTCTAAAGACTGCCAATTTCTATTAAATAGTCGGGTTAAAATAGAATTCATGGAGAACAATAGATGGGACGAAATTAAACTGTCGAACTGACGCCATTTGGATAATCCTTCATGACAGTACAGCCACAGCGCTTGAGGGGGTTTTAATGGCTGCACAGCAAATACTCTAACACGTGACCTAAGAACGTGATGTTATAATGATGTAGATCCTGTAGTGGGATTCTGAAAATGCTTTTATCTGAACAGGCAACAAACGCTTTTAATAGATTGTTTCTGTGGAATATCGACCTTCAGATCTGTCTCATCTCTAGGGAATTATTTATTTATTTATTTATTTATTTATTTATGTATCTATTTATTTTAAGTTGAATCGCGACGTGACGAAGTTGCTCTGACGATTACTGTGATGCACACCCACTGAGAAATATGAAAGAGAACGGCGTTTAACGTCAGGGGCGGTAACTCTTTCAATCGGTGCTTTTGTCCAATTTTCTACGCTACCGCGGCTTTAGACAACAAAACAACGAGAAGACTAAAAGCAAAAACGAGTGGCGCACTCATCCTCTCGTTTTGATGCAAATGTTGCTGGCGTTAGGAAAACCGCACGCGACAGCACATGGGAGGAGGAAGGGGAAGCGACCTTCCGCAATGAAGCAACAACAAGAAAGAGAATTAAAGAAACGAATTAATTAAAGTGTCACGAAGTTTCTCGCGAAAAATTGATGCGTGCGAGGATTAAACTTCGTCCATATAACTAATTAAAATCTTGTAAAGAATCAAAAGGAAGGACTTTAATTGTTCGAACCCAATTGAAGCGCTTGTGCGTAAAATCTGCGTCAGTTTTATTTGACAGTGTGATTAGTGCGGTGCCCGACTCAGCCTTCTCATCCCTTCCATCGCCCCTCCTCGCATCCCGAGTTTTTTCGAAGACATTAACTAATTTCAGATGTTTGTAGACAATTTATAAAAATTGTAAAAAAAAATTTTTTGGCCTAATGCATGTTTTTCCAGTATTCATTTTATTCGTCTTGAAATAAAAATATATATATAAACGATTTCTTTTCTTTTCTGCAATAATTTTCGTTTTAAAGTCCAAAATAAAACAACAGACATGCAACCTGAATGGTGAGGCAATTTTCGCTGTTATTTTCCCTTGTTTCTGGGATGCGGACACACCACTATCCTTTGGCGGTTGCTGGAACGCCAAGAAGGGCGCATCTTAAGTTAAAACTATGCTATTATTAAAACATAGATCTGACGCTGCCACTCCGAACTAGAAGAGAGTGAAGTTTTAAGAGAAGAGTTGGATGCCGATTTTACTCAGTTATTTTCAAGAACAAAGTATTTTTCGACATGCGATATCTTTCGAAATAATTCCCTGGGATATTTACATGCCTTTCTATTGATCTAGAATATACAAGTTCGCAAGATATCGTAATTAATGGTGACAAACCAACTAATCAAATATATATATTTTTAAGAAATAAATTTTCTGTCATATCCTATCGCACTTACATTTTGAGACCAGTTTAGATTGAAGAAAACTGAAACATACTATTGATGCTACAGCATTTTAAATTTGTAATTCTGTTTCTTTTGCAAGTCCAGGAAGTTTAATTGAATTTTAATGTCTTTTCCAAACGAGCAGAACAATTAATATTTTAAAATTCTGGTATCTTGGTTATACATAATAGAAATATCTAATCTTTGCTGTCCACATTGAACATGATTTGTCTTCAACCTTCTATTAAAAATTTTCAACTCATCTACTTTTGTTGGGCACTTATAAAGATTTTATATCAAATTTAAAATCTTTTTATATTTCCAATACTTCAGAAGTAGACCGATTTCAAAGGTGAACTAAATGAATATAACTGATATCTTCACCAAACAAAAGAGGTTTATACCAATATTAAATGGCATTTACATGTGTGGTTTAGATACACATTCAAATGCATTTTCCCCCATTTTTAATAGACAATAGTTTCCCGTGTTATGCCTATTATTAAATAAATAATTTATGCACATATATTTTAACATATTCTCGGTGAGTCCATACCAAATTCCACTATTGCAGGGGTGAGAAACCTTTCTGAGTCGGCGGGCCTAACCATGATTTTACTATCGATCCGCGGGCCAGTTTTCTTTTTCTAAAGATATTTTTACTACCAACTAAAGGAATGCTAATATAAATTAATTGGCGTATATTTTATTAATAGTTATAGTAACATAATGAATATATTTACAAATAATAATATGCGATGATTGTATTATTTAATTATTATACTGTATTTTCTATAACATTTTCATTTGCATTGTGATGTATTGCCAACGTAAATACCAAATTTGATAATTGGACAATAAAACAAAAATAGTATAAAAGAATTAAAGTAAAATACGAATGAAGGTGTTTTCCGCTTCAATCACTATTACTATATTTTAATGAGACATTTGTGTCGGTCATAACATGGAAGAATATTTGATGTTGCAACCCTGAGGTTATTTTCTAAATGTTCATCTGTGAGCTGAGATCTGTGACTGGACTTGATAAAGTTCATCCGCTGTTCACATAAATACGTGCTGCCAAGCAAGGCAATCTTCTTCCTCGCAAATGCAGTGAGTTTTGGATATTTATCTCTTGGGAAGTATTTGCTATAAAATTCCTTGATCCGGATGTCTCGGAACTTCATTTTGAGATCCGGGTCCTCCTGTAGTTCTATCAGTTCCATCTGTAGTTAAATGGGAGCATCCTCATCATCAGTATGGAATGGTGTGGAATAAATGTTCATGCCGATTTTTTTTGGTGCTGAAGTCAGAAAAGCGGGACTGGAACTCCTTCACCAAGTCCTCAAGCATATTATCACAATCACCGCCTTTTCCACTGACGTCGTTTCCCTGGACTTCAAGCATAGTTGGGAAATGCGAAGCATCATCTCTTCTTAGGTGAGTCTGCCACAACCTCAGTTTGTTTTGGAAGGATTTAATGTGGCGATACATTTCATGAATTAACTGCTCTCTTTTCTGTAGCTTGATGTTAAGATCATTAAGATGTTTTGTAACGTCAAAAAGGAATGATAAATCAGAGAGCCACTTCTTATCATATAATTCCTCTACTGGCTTCCCTTTCATATCCATAGAAGTTGCCACTTCTCTCAGATCAAAGAATCTTCTCAGCATTTTACCCTTACTAAGCCAGTGCACATCATGATAATAGGTGAGATCACATGGGCTTACTTGTTGGTCATTAAGAAAATCTTTGAACTGTCGATGATTTAAAGCTCGAGGCTTAATGAAATTGATGCATGTAACAACTGGGTCAGTCACAGGCTTGAAATAAAGTAACTCGCTACAGAGATGTTCTTGATGGATGACACAGTGGAAGGCTACAGGATCCAAACATTGATCAGACAGCTGTCCTTTAATCCTTGCAACTAAGCCTGCTTTTTTGCTTATCATAGCCTTTGCCCCATCCGTTTAAATACCACTCAGTTTTTCCCACAGGAGGCCAAAGCATTTAAAAGCTGCTTTCACTTGTTCGAAAATGTCCTCACCAGTCGTTGTCCCTTTCATTGACTGGACTGCTAGGAATTCTTCGGTAACACTAAAGTCTTCACTGACTCCACGAATGGAGATGGCAAGTTGAGCTGTATCTGTTTTGTCAGTACTTTCATCAACAGCTATCGAAAAAGCGCTGAATTTAGATACTTCCTTTGCCAATGAAGAATTGATGTTCATTACAATAGCGTCAATACGCCTGCCTACAGTACGGCGTGAAAGACTAATATTCTCTATAACTTTACTCTTATTTGGACAGATCAATTCCACAACATCTCTGAGGCAACTTTTCACAAATTCCCCATCTGAGTATGGCTTTGAAAACTTTGCAAGTTTATGACATACCGTGTAACTCGACTGAACAATAATGTCAGCATCATTTCTTATGTTTTTGAACAACATTTGCTGCCAAAGCAAATTTATTTTCATTTCCTGCACTTTATTTCTCCGTGCTTGTTCGTAATATTTTTTTATAGACAGCGTGCTTTTGCTCGCAATGTCTCTTCACGTTGTATTCTTTGAAACACGCAACGCTCTCGGAGCAGATCAAACAGTGTGGTAAACCTTTTTGCTCGATGAAGAAGTAGTCATTGGTCAACGTTTCTTTGAGCACTCTACCTTCATCACCAATCCTTCTTTTCTTACCCGAGGATGCCATGGCCAGACAGCAGTTGAACCAGAAAAAGAAAAAAATATTTGTGCTGCAGGCGAAAACCCATGTAATAATCGCGCGGTTCGGCGGGCCGCGGGTTGCCCATATATGCACTATTACATAAAGTCGATATTATTCGATGTATACACGTTATGCATCATATGAATATTGTATAAAGAAAGCAGTCTTAGATATGTTTGTTGTACTGATTTTTAACTGGTTTGTCCTCTGGTTAAATTGAAAGCATTGATGCCAGGACTGTTAGTAGATATTTGCAAACATTTTATTCAGATTTCACTAACATGTCTCTTAAGAAAAGGAATTCACGCTTGTACTGCGATTCCACAGTATGAGAACACGTGTTTGCCATTAATTTAACGCATTGGCACGTTCTCATAATAAAGGATAAACGGTGTGATTATACTTCAACATAATAACCATGTCAAAAGATTCGATAGGAAATAAACGTTTCGCTTCTTTATTTTCAAGCTACCCGTCGAGCATCTTTACGGATTCACTTTTCTTACAAACGTAAAGAAAGATTCCAGGAGATCGTCGTTTTCCCAGACCCTGAAGTGCTCGATTGCCATCTCGAAAGGTGAACGAACCAGTGAGCGCCAACTCAGATTTGAAGATTTCTGCTAAAAGTATCATTTTTGTTGTTTAATACTTGTATAATAATGAGATAATTTATATCTCACACACACACACACACACACCACACACACACACACACACACACACACACACCAACACACACACACACACACACACAAAAGAATAATGCGAAGACCGGTTACCAGAAGAAACTCCTACGGTCGGCAAACTTGATCCGCACACTACCGGAAAAACAAGTAGACTCTGGCCAAGAAGAAGTTTCCATACACGTGGTACTTGAATACGATAAGCCATTCCTTTATTTAATACCTAATCTCGTTTCAAAGCGGATGACTTAAAGTCACTCACACCCAGGGGTCAGCAAGAAACCATTACACTTTTTTCTAATTTTTCTGTTGTTGTTGTTTTTTTCTATTACCGACAAGCAGCATGATTCTGTTTCTCTCCTACTTCCGATAAACAGCTATGCATTGTGGGATGTAAAAAATTTCGGTACTCTTTTGTGTGAGGTAATGAAATTATTTGTAAGGTTAGTCTTAACACTTTGTTTTAATTTACCTTTCATTATTAATGTTAAACCTTGTTTTTTAGAAATTATTCTGCGAAATACATAGCTGTCACACTTGTAAACGTATTTAGCTTATTTAGAAAAAAACTGTATCAGACGTACATACCCACTCGGAATATAACGAAAATGTATTATATATACATATAATACACGTGTGTGTGTGTGTGTGGTGTGTGTGCGCGCTCTCTCAAATCCTGTCATTATCGGTTAGCTGTATGGATAAAATGTTGCAGCGATCAATATTGAAGAAAGAACTGCGGCGATACAACAACACGGGTCTCCAGGGAGTCTGCATAACAAGAATTTTACAACCTTCATCGCGCCATTCTCATCGATAAGGCCGGCAGCAGGTGCTTGCTATTAACACTGTACAGCGAGGTCCTGAAACTTGACGTCTATACAACCTGGTTTTACACCCAGTGTTTCGTCCAGGGAAAACATATAAGTCAATCAATGTCGAAGCAACAATTGATAAACCGTGATTTCAGATACAACGACTGCTGCTAATGACGTCTGAATTTTAAAGGCGAGAAAAATTCTGTCTTTCACCTCTATTTTGAAACCAAAAAATGGATGAATGGGCTCCTTAACATTTGATACCAATAATGTACTCCAAGAACTGGTGCATGTTTAAAGGGATAGTTTCATCTGGCATACACGTGTAGTTTGCTTCAGCAGGTTTTTCCCCCTCTTTTTCGCTTGAAGACAAACTAATAGAAAGAAATATTTAAAAATGTGATGTGCTTACAATTTTTTTTCATTCATAATCTTAAAAGGAAAAACTGGCATGTTCGCATATTATTCCTTTATTTTTTAAATGCTCTTTTCTACTATTAATTTACAAAAGGAATAGCTTCAAAGTCCGGTAAAATGTTTCTGTTCTGAACACTTTTTCCAGCTAATGGCGAAGCTTATCTGAGGCTTCGTTTAGCTATAAGCGGCCTCATAGACGATAAATTCTTTGTGACAGCGCTGTAATCAGGTTAATTAAAAGTGTGAAGAAAAAAAAAGATTATAAAATGCATTTTTAATGTAATTTGTCTGTGACAGCAAGCACCTGTCGGACTTGTTTGGAACAAGCCTCAACTGGCCTTTATTGGCTATTCGTGTGACCAAATGGCATGGTGTTTAGTAGAACTACAGGTTCGTGCCTTTGTTTACCAAAGAGAGCGGAAATGATGGTACAAAATCACGCACCGTAGCACGCAAAGAGTAAAACGTACGTACATATATTAATGACCTTTCTACCGTTTCTTTCATCAGAGCAGAATCATACAAATATTGTGATCATGTCAGAAACAAATCGAAAGTTCAGATGAAAGCCTTCGAATACATCTCGAGTTTAGTTGTTTATTTATTTATCTGAAAATACCACACATACAACCCGTTGTAAATAGCTAAGTTATCTTTATTGACTGGTTTTTCCCGGTGGAACTATAAAAGATAATGCAAGTATATTAATATATTAAAAATTTACCTTTCTTCGTAGTAAAATATTTTTGATGTTATACTAATATATCCTTTACCATCTGATTTTATTATGCGTATGTTAGACATCTATGAAGGTATAGAGCCTGATGTACTACCGTCATGCCATAAATCAGGCAGATTTTGCGATCATGTTAGTTATAAGTCTTTCAGTGCGAGGTCAGGGTCAACGACAGACTGCCAGAGATTTCGACCTTTCTCGAGGATCTACCACCATTCATCAAGGGCAGTATCATTTCAGCGGTGGAGCGACCTGAAAAGGTTTTAACAGTAAGTAACACCACAACAAAAAAGCGTCATTACTCGCCACATTCGCACCTACCGTCAAGATTCTTTTTCTTGCGTCACCCATGCAACTGTCATGGGTCACAATTCCATCCATCTGACATCATCAATGCCGGTTTGGCTGCAGTTGGCGTGCAAAATGCAAGAAACACCTTCTTTCCAGTAGGAATACAACGCTTCGGGAGTTCTGGTCAGAGAACGTGTCTGGCAAGAAGAGTCTCGAGAATTGGCTGCATGTACTCTCCCTTAATGAGTCCAGTTTATGGCAATGATCCCCTAAATATTGCACCTGCCTTTTAAGAAGACTCAATAAATAAATTCAACTCCAATTTCTTTAGCCCACTGTCCAGTGTGGACGTGTGAATGCTGTGACCGGCAATCTGACATGGTGAAACTGTTATTTATCGAGGGACGTCTGAGTTGTTCTGATTACATTAGTATTTTAAAGATACGTCTTCTACCATTGCACTAACAAGGAATACATATTCTTCACGGGGAAAACAATATTCAGAATTTTACGTGCATACAGACAAAACACGAGCAAGAAACACCATGACAAAATGTTTCCTTGGTTCATTTCCACTTGTGGTTTTCGCGATGAAAAGATGGCTCAGCCAAGCACTAACATGAGAAATCTGTCTATTTGTTGTCTTAATTTGCCGTTTTTCGAAAAATACATTTAACACACACACACACACACACACACACTGTGGTAACAGGTTTCCAAAATTTTTTTTAATGACAGGTACCGTAGTTTCTCCGCATTCTGTGATCAATTGAATATTATTTTTTTGCTGAGGCTGTAAGAAAGCTAAATAGATACTTAAGAAAAACAATCCGAAAGATGTAGAAAAGAATTTTAGAGAAAGAAACAAGCAGACGGCGATGTTGCCATCTATATGCAAATAATAATGGAAGAAAATATTGGTCAAGCCACTCACGTTTTTTGTTCTTTGAGGACTTCCACGCAGATTTACAAGTCTATCTTTAATGCAGTTTGCACTATATTAAATATGAAAATGTAATAAGTATCACATGCGGTGTTTTCTGAATCTAATAAAACACCTTGAGTTTGTGCACAGACAATTAAACATAGTGGTGGAAATGAATAAGTATGGAGCTATTTTGCAGGTTGTTCGGCTGGTGAATAGATAGAAATTCATGGGGTTCTTGCTAAAAGGAGAGGTCATAATATTCTACAACATCGTGAAGTTCCATCAGAGCATCGCCTGATATTTGATTAATTTATACTGCAACAAGATAAAGATCCAAAGCACACTTCCAAGATCAATGGATAATATCTCGCTAGAAAAGAATCGGAGGGACTTTTGAAACCGTGGCATCGTCCTCTCGATCTGCAGATTTGAACCCCACTGGGGTTGTGTGAGGTGAACTAAACGGAAGAATCATGGAGAAAGGTCCAACCGATGTCAGTCATGTCTGGAACTACTTACAAGAGGGATAAGGGTTAATTACAAGGCAGTATTTTGAAAAGCGACTGATGCTAAAAACATTTACAGCCATGCTTCGCATAAAATAGTAATTATTTGACAAAACTTTGAAGTAATAACCTCACAACGAATGGTTTATATGCTATGCTGAGGCATGGCCTACCTGATCTGTCCTCGGTTTTCATTAAATTTTCGTTAGCAATATAGTAGGGCTGGAAAGACATAGCAGTGTTCTCTCATGGTAGGTTCGTATGTTTGAATGTCATTAGTAAAGTAAAAACCAAAAGATTAAAACTAAAATATGTAACCAGGCATCAGAAAATCTATCTTTTATCTGCAGTTTGCGCTGGTATCTTAGGTGGTTAGTTGCTTATATAAAAATTTTAAGCTGTGAATATCAAAGGAAATATATGGCAACCTCGGGTTAATTACAAGAGTTTAAAAAAAAATTGATTTGTATTTTCCAAATGTTACTTCCTTTCCAATAAGAGTCGGAAATGGCTGTCAATTACTCGAGAATTATTGTGTGGAAAATATTTTATTTAAATATTTTTCTGCATAAAATTGTAAGTTTTTTGCTTTTTTTAAGTTGCTGATAACAGACAGTACAGCTTTAACGCTAGGCCCTATACATGTATATTTTCTTTTCGATTTTCCATACTTCCAAAGAAAGGTTTTGATACGCGAGAAAAAGAAAGGAAGGATATATTAATATAACTTCAAAAATATTTTACCCCTTCCATCTCAACGAACTCTGAGGCAAATCTAAAGAGGAAAGGGGGGATAATCAACAGAAAAATAATTCCATTCTCCCTCCTTTAAAATAAAAAAAAGACAACAGAGAAACAAACTTTGCCAAAAGCGACGAAGAAAGGAGTGGGGGGTGGAAAAAAAAATAATACGAAAACGAGAAACTCGAAACTGGTATCAGTCGGTTTGTCCTGTCACAGCGAAGACGGTTTTCGATGCGGTGTTTTGAGAAAAAACACCGACACACGCAGCGAAACAATAAAGTTAATTTTCACTTCCAATATCCTTGAAATTGAAATCCTCTTTCTTCCCCATCCACCTTCCCGGGGCAACTCCACTTGATTTGGTAAGATATGTCAGCAGGCTGGTGTTGGGAAGTAATTAAGTTACAACAACATTCAGCCCGAGTCACCGAAAACGCATCAGCTAGACCCGTTTTCGCTTTAGAACACACGAAAAGTTCATCCGTTTTACTTCTGTTCTATGCATTTATCTATCTTTGGCCATCGTGTGAAACACTGCTAAATGTTAAATTCGCATTAATATTTACGTTCAATTATAAGATGATTTTTCATAGAAGACGGAGAAGAAAGATGGTGCAAAGGGCGAAGTGTCCGACTTCCGTTAACGAGGTGCACGGAAAATACGAGGCCTTTCGATGGAAATTCTTTATCCGACGGTCTAAAAACATCTGTCAGAGGTTAATGCCGTATGCATCACTCGTACAGACCTCGTGAAAGTTTATAATTCCCACATTTATCCGATTCTCATAGTTTCTGAATGTTTGGGTTGTGCAGACGTCCTAAATCTAACACTCGCTCATAGTTTTCTCAACGTGTTTGTGCATTTTAATTTCAGTTGAAAGAGAAGCTGGGCTACCTCACAGTACACAGAGAAAACTTTCACATGGGCAGGATAACCGGCCGAACGTGGAACCAGTCTAGCTGCATCGCACCCATGTTATAATTTGTTCTTTTTTTAAAACATCTACTTAAAACACCCAGATTTCTTTTCCTCCAGTAGTCACGTAACAATCGCGAAGACAGGGCGCCGTCTGAAGACGAGATAATTAAACGAAGTGTATGTATACATGAGAATGTTTGCGGTGGCATCCGTAAAACTTATTACCCCAATACTGAAACCATAAAGTTTTCTTTAAGGTTCTGCACCATAAAATCTCTCCAATCGCAGCACATTGTTCTTATCGCGGTTCGTGCTCGTCTGTTGTATTAACCTAGCCGCTGACCGGTCCTGTTGAGTCCGGCCACGTCTTCAATTAGAGAGCTTTCTGGCAATTGAATCCTTCTGCAGAGCCGCCTTATCAGATTCCCTTGGTCTTCTCCGCTGCCAGGATGGACATCAATACGGCAGGACTACTACGGTTTAAATAGCATCTCTAGGCTCGAATTTAATTACACTTGTTTTAAAGCAATCAGAAGGGCCAACGAGGCGGCGATCGTCCTGCGAGGCAAGGTGAAAATAAAAGATAAGGGTCCCTGGAAAGGGAAACTGACGGCGATTGAAGTGGACGGGTAGTCCCAGCCGCCTTCACTTATCCATTTAACACCATTTCCGTCGTCCCGGTGGGTTTATTCTCTAAGAAGAAATGAATATAGCGATCGAGCTTAAGGAACCTTTAGGATAAACACTGGGAATGAGAAGTGAACGATACTGTTGTGGCGTCATGAATTTTCAAACAAGGGTGAAACGGAAGTCTTTGGTAGATGGGTCAGTTATAAAACCAATTAGCGTCTGCCTTACTTCGATCCAACCTGTTCTTTATTAGACAGCCCGATTTTCAAAATTTTTTTTTTTTTTCGTGTTCTTTTTACTGTAAAGAAACGTGTGTCAAAATTTAATGTAGCGGGAAGCTGTGAGAGCTTCTGCCCATTGCATGGAATTACAAACTGTTCAAGAAGGTTGGCGAGGAAAATGTGCTGCATATACGATTACAGGGCGATCATCATCAGATCCGGCATCATTTAATGAGCTGATGCTGACGGATGTGGCCAGATTACATCTATATGGCAAGTTTCCCATCCGTCTGTAAACAACAACGTAAACGCTAAGGTGAAAGTGAAGTAAATATTTATATTTTATTTATGACATCATAATCAGGCGGAGGGGTCTACTTTACGTTTCCACAAGAAACAAAAGCAAAATTTGTTACATCCGGGTTCATAGATTCCAAATAGTAATAGATCGAACTTTCAGTAATAAAAATGGGGCGGACAGAGGCGAGTTACAAAAAATCGGATTCTTCCTATGCATAACCTACAAAATTCGATCTCTTAAACTGTGATTCCCCCTATATGATGCATTAGGAGATTATTCTTTCTCTAATGCTTTGCCTCTAATTTAACCTTCGCTGTTCTATCATCTAGGGGAACACCTGTACTGTAGTCCTAAATAAATGGAGACTTAAGAGTTGAGCCATTTATCAAAATGTCAGTACAGTATAAACTAAGAATGAAACTCGGGAAAACGGGGTAATTTATTAAAACGTCTGTCAGACAGAATTGTCTATACTTATCTTCAGAAAAATTATTTTATCTGGGATCATAACATAGGCGACTTTACAAGTCTTAATACTTGGCTCCTTAACAAGAAACAACACGAAGACAAGCTGATTGATAAATAAGCTTATTATATACGCAGTCGAAAGATTTCGGTTTATTGTCGTTTATTCGTTCCTAAATTCCATCTACGCCATTTTCATATAATTTAAACTTTTAGTTCTATGTACATGAAAACGAAAAAAAAAATCTTGTATATATATTCACATTACCATAATCTTCTGCGCGCGTTCGAGAAATTCGGCTTTGCATAGATGTTAAGAGGTAGATAAAATTACAAGTCGTTAACACTGTAATCCCTGGTCCTGTTCCTGTATATAAACGAGCTTTCAGTTATCAAAATGCTGATATTTTATTTGAGATTGTTCCTGACGGTGAAGCCGATCATGATTCTCAATTCCGAGAAGACTAGCGTAAACTGAATAACGATAGAAGGCCCATAATTTAAAGTTCATAAATCGTATTCTTTGTCGGCGACATTATAAATTAATAAAGACGCAATTTTTTTTTTTTTTTTTTTTAGCTAATAATCCGAAAATCGCTAAGAAAGTTTTCTTTTTCTTTCATCTGTTGCCATTCAAAGTACTATTGAGAGGCGATTTAGCGAAGCGGACAAATCGGGCACCTGCCATCGGTGTCGATTGGCGCTGATGAACCAAAAACGAAAAATAAAAATGGGTGGATCAACATCAGCAACGCAAAAAAAAAAATTTAAGCCATCTAAAAGAAACAGTCAGCTTCCAAGAATGAGAAAAACAAAAAGGATGAGGGTTCGGCGATGTCACTCTCAGGGGTGTTATCGCGAAATGGTCTGGCTTTGGTGTCCCATGGACTCTACAAAAGTAAAAAAAGAAAACGGAGTTTTGGAAAGCAAGAAGAACACAAAAGCGCGCAATAATAAACACGCAAGAACATCTTTTCTTGCGTGGGGAATTAAAAAAAAAATACTGCATAATAAAGAGAGTTTGTAGCCAGACACTCGCCAGATGTTTAGCCATAGATCCAATAAGAATTTAACAGGAAGTGAACATTGACACCAAAAAACACTTGGTCAAAAGCTTTGTTTACTGACTCGCATTAAAAAAACTTGTGTTTTCCTGTCATTTACATAACATATAGTTTAGAACTTTTGGTGTTTTATGTTAGTGGGTAAGGATAATATCTTTCTTTCAAGTAATTTTTTCTCTGATGAGAACAGTTTTTTAGAGCATAATACAATATACATAATGTGTTTCCTCACGTTGTTGACGCCTTGTCTTAAAACCGACTAGAGTGTTTCGTAATCAAGGGAAATTACTCTGATATAACAATATGAACATTTAAAAAGAATCTAAAACAATTCATGCGATTGGTAACGATGACAACAGTGATAATGGAATTTTAGTGGCATTTTTTAAAGCATTGGAATTCTTGCAGTACAATTGCATATATTGTGAAACAAAGCGGTTTGTAGCTACAATGACCACCGATTACGTACTACAGATACATGTAAATGTAGACCGTGATTATCATTATGTAAATGTTTATATTTTAAAGAAATTACACGAAGAACAAGCATACTGTTATAATCTTTTCTTAATGCTACATTTTTAGCAGAAATATATTTTTTCGATGTTTTGCGGAATTTATTTTGTATTAATTGTTATAACTCAACGTCTAACCGACATCATGATAATAGCACCAAAAAAAAAAAAAAAAAACGTTTCATATAAATGTAGAACTTCAGGAGAGTGGAAACATCAAGAAAAAAGAATTTCTCGTTTCCCTGGGTGTGATATGGGTGAGCAAACAGGTGTTTTCGAATCAAAAGTTCGCTTTCCATTTACATACAGATTAGACAGGTGTAAACGTGTTCTGGCTATACGGCGGGAGCAGATCATGTGTCTGCTTCCGTTGATAGGTGTCGCTAAGTTCTGCTTCCGCCGTTCCCATCGCTGGCTATCTTCTCAGAAGGTCTGTCTAATCCGTCCGTCCGACACGAGATGAAGCTGTTGAGAGAAAGGTCACCAGGCAAGTGTTGATACCGTGGGACGATGAACCGGCAGGGCGGTAAGTCAGCTGAAACTGTCGTTCGAACAAAACTTCTTGCTAATCATTTAATTCTCGCTGGATTGGGCGTCGAAAGGGGAAATGAGTGAACTGATTCGCGACAAAGCACTGCCGATTAGCGACGGCCAGCACGAGAGAAAACGCTCGGAACTTGACCGCAAATTCGTGCATGTTTTTCTCTTTTTTTTCAGGGAAGTAAATGTTATAGGTAAATCCTCCCAATCCGATTAAAGGAAATCAAAGTAAAATCACATTGTTTTTTCACCTGGCGGCGGTAAAATTGATGTTAACCTGGCAGAGAAAGTCCAGAGATATATAGCAATGGATAATTTGAATAGAATATTACTATCGAAGCCCCTTCGTATCTATGAACTCTACCAAAACGGTCACCTGTTCTTAGATTAAAGGTGGAAGGGTTAATCTGGTGTGTTTTACTTGTCGAAGCTGTTAGAACTCTATTAGTCACCAGTTGCGTAGTTATTTTTCCACACTTCTTTAATAAATAATCTATGACGTAAAATTATCAGTACTGATTGAAACATCGTCATTTTTATCGTCCTGCTTTCCACCATATTTTTAAAGGGGTTTTATTAAAATGAAAGATGGAAGAAAAAAAGGGGGGGAAAAACCAACAAACCTGCACGACTGTAATCCGGGTCTACATATATCTTTCGAAGATCATCTGCTTCTTTTATGACCACTTTAAGAATCTTGAAAGATCTTTTCATCGTAACATTTGCATGAGATTTAGTATTATTCTCTTTAGCGTCAAGCAACTACCAATAATGGTCGGTAGATGTCACGATGTACTATTTTGTCTAGCAAACGTTGACTGCACTGCTGCGGAAGAGTTAATGGTGTGTGTCGAAAGTTCACCCTCCCCGTACCGCGATTCTGATGTTGCGTGACTAATTCTGGGGCTGATATTATCCGTTTGTGGCGCTCGGAGGGAGTTAAATGCTAAAAAACAAAAACAAAAAGATTTTTGTGTATTGCGTCTAGTACAAGACACCAAGAGATGCTCATCGTTAGATCGCATTTCTGGAATGTCAATCCCATCAACAATGAGATGGCTGATAATTTCTCTCCCATTTTTATCCTTTCTTACTCACTATGAGTCGTGTGCAGTGCAGCTAAGCTTTCTTTGAAGTCGAATACGAAAGGGCAAGAACTTTTTTTTTTTCAAAAAAAGGATTTGTCAAGGGGAATTCTTAATAACATTAGGGACTTATTCAAATGGTGGAAGAAATTTCACTGCTTTTACATTTCTTCCATCTGAATGAAAATAAGTGCTCAAGTTTGAAAAGAATGGATCAGATGCCGCTTCTATCCAATGCTCACGTTTCAGGCTGAACAAGATGGCGATTTTTCGTCAATACGCTTATATTACACGCTACTATATACATATGTCACTCTCAGCACAAACTTAATGCGATTTAACCCTTACTCGATCGTTTAATTACAGATCGTTTGCTGGCACCTTTCTGATTATTTGTTTGTGCGTGTGCATGTTAGATAAAGACAACAAAAGAAAAATGGTTAACAGAAGAATCAGTTTATACAACGTAAGCAACTGATTTCAAAACAAACCTGGTGAGTTGTTTGCTCTCCTATTCCAAAAGAAATAGTCATTAATAATGCATGGGAGATAACTCGCAACATGTTAATTAGGTTCGTAGTTCATTCTTCACAGGAGTAATCTCAAATTTGTTAAATGCTGTAAATTAAGCCTATAATATCAGGAACGCACACTTTTTTAATGCAAGAAAAACTAAACAGGCAAGGAAAAGGATGCAGATACCTACAAAAATGAAGGACTCACGTATTTTTTTTTTTTTTAAAGTATCGTCGACGATAGTCCTTTATACGCTGTTCGGAACGGTAAAGATGACTTGTCGGCCAAACTACCTATTCGTCAAAATTTTTAAAATAATATTACAACAGGATCTCTTAAACCACAGTCCTTAATGCAGATCTACGATACGACATATCAATTTTGTAAAAAAAAAAAAAAAAAAAAAAAAAATTTAAAGTAAAATTAGTATCTCTATCTTTCTGAAAAACAGAACAACGGGCAGAGAATAAATTACGTCGAGTGTAAAATTGGTTGAGGCAACATTCAAAGAACAAGAAACTTTGGTATTTGGAATTCTTCAAAATGCGAAAGATTCTTGGAGTAAACCAGATAGAAATTCCATTTAGCGTTTGACGTATTAAATCGCCGGAACATATTTCAACATTAGAAGCTATAGACCCTTTTTATTATAAAGTGCTTAGCGACAGTTTATTATTTCCATATAGTTGCAATAAATAAATAAATACAAATCTGGTCATCGGCGAATTTGTTACTTTTGACCTTACGTTTATCAAGATGAAGTCTCCCGTCACCATTCCCTGACCTAAATGTGATTTGAATTTTTTACTGGAAATATCCCAGACATGTTCCAGATATTTAGTCAGACTTGAAAGTTAAATAGGCTTAAGGCGAATAGCAGAATCAATCCGAGCAATTCATTGATTTGCTTCATTAGTTTCGTGATTTACATCTGGACTTCGATATGCAATCGAATTGGTAGCCCCTTATAATTTAGCAGTACTATACAAACTCTGAACTAAATATTGCCCGGACTTCCAGTCACTCAGACTTCCTTTAGATGGTATATTTAAATGATGGCTTTATGACGGAAGGTAAGCAACTTTGATATTTTACTCGGTAGCGGTACGTTGCAAATTCAACGAACAATCATCGCGCGCACTTGCCATGTATGTGACCTTGGCGATTTAAATTAATGTGTGCGTACACTGATGTTTCAATCGTAATTCTGTTTCGCTGAATGTCGTTAGTTCCTGATAAAAAAAAAATTAAAAAAAATTTTTTTTTTTTTTTAAATTTGTGGCGGTGTGTATATTTAATAGCCAGCCACTTCTTCTTCTGGCTAATGGTCTCCGCCTTCACTTATTTACACTGATCACCATTTATATCGTTGTACATATCTCCTCTCATCCTTTTTGAATGGAGGTCAGTGAATGTTTACAGTCGGACCGGCCGTTGACAATGAAACCGTCGTTTATTATCCGAGCTGTCGGATCGTTCGGAGTTCGCGAGCGATTGATAAAATTCGGAATGGGGAAAATTAATCCTCAAATTTTGGAGACGAGAAGATGCTTTGTGATAGCGAGTCATTCGCGAAAGCCCTGCTAGGATCAAGCAGTGCCGCCGGTTTGGAGGAATCGATGTGAGATAAGTAACGCGTTGTTGTTGTTGTCGTCGTCGTTGTTGTTGTATTTGACAAAAGTAACAAAAAAAAAAAAAAAGACGAGCGGGTCTTCTGAAAAACTCCATAACCTCCTACGAAAGACACGAAGCGTATTTAACTGCTGCTAGCAGCCGGTTACTGCAATAGTAAGTCGAAGGAAGAAGTCCCAACAACCTGAAGTCTAAAGCTTCGTATCGTAAACTCGGTTTTAGATCCTGGCTCGCACGTCACAAAGAAAGATAACTATTTATTTCCCTACAGCTTTACTATTTTTTTTCTAAATTTTACTTTTATTATTATTATTTTTAAATAAATGAATGCTTTTTAACGATTGGTAAATTAACTTGTAATATTCAAAAGATAACGAGGAATGAAAATTTATAAGCACACATTGTGTTTGTGTATGCGTGTGACATGTTGGTTTAATTATGTTGCTTATTTGTTTCTAGTGCTTCTAAGTATTTATGTGTGTATCTTTTTCTTCAAATTGGCGATCCCTGCCTTGATTTTTCCAGATTTAAGGAAAAATCTCACAGCAGTTGAACTGGAAGGAGACTGTGTGGTGGTATATCAGCCCCAGTGACTAAGCCAGTTACTCGGGTACGGTTGGGGATTCTTCTTGGGCAGTGGTCAAGATGCAAGAAAGTCGAAAGTTAGCGGCGAAATTCCTACCGCATGACCCGGAAAACTCTACAGAAATTCTACATTTTCAAATGTGCCAGAAAACCAGAGAATATGGAGGAAGAGCGAAAAAATGTACGCAAGGGCGATACGCCAAATTAAGACTGTCCCAATCGGGATTCAAACTGGGGCCCTTGTAAGCCAATGTGTCATCTATCTGTGTGTGCGTGCGCGCATATATGTTTCTGTCCATATGTAGACATATATATGTATCCTTCCTGAAACTATGCAGTATCTCCCACAGTGAGAGGAAATTTATTGCCCAGAAGAGAGTTGGGTGGAAGGCTGATCCTCCAAAAGAGATAAAGCAATTTAAAGAGCAGACTATTTGGAAGCAGAGAGGGAAGCAGGAGAGGCCAACCTCCTAAACTCTACTCGGCCTGCAGGTTTGTGGACGAATCTGTGCGTCTGACTGCGGACTCGCCAGCGATGCCACTAGAACGGTCATAGGTGGGTACCGCCATGGCCGAAAAGTTTGCGTTACTCCAGATCTTCAATGACAAGATGTCTTCAAATCTATGCTTGTATAATTTGGTACTGTACCCATGGCCTCTTATAATCAAATCCTGCTTGTCGTCATGACTTATATAAGGTCTTTTCAGAAATCCCGTATTTGCGTGTTAGATTTTAAATTATCACATTTTTACATTGTCTGTAAAAAAACAAACTGCAAAACAGAACGCACTGCGATACGTCAAAGCAACATTATTATGAAAATTAAGCCGGTTTTGATAAGACTTTACAAAGAATATTTCAAAATTCTAAGATGATGCAAAACTTTCGGCAATGGATGTATATATTTATGTTTGTAGTGATCTTAAGGGAGATAAACACTTCACAATGTATTCTTGCGTTTGAGAAAAAATGTATATGTTCAGGGGGAAACAATTTAATCCGCTCAACGAACAACACAAACAAGAAACGCACAAGATAAATAAAGTATGGTTGTAAAAGATACTAACTTGTTATCACGAGTAAATAAAATGAAATGAATTTGTTTCTCACGTAGAATTTTTATTATTAGAATCACGTGTTTTCCATGGCTCGAACCTGTACGTATGGCAGACCTGGAATCGTGTGTCTCAATAGCAATTCCCAGCCCATGAGAATCTGCCTGATTACTCAGTACCTACATGCACTTTTTTTGTGGCACAGACTTGTTATTTGTTGATTTATACCAAATTATTACACCAGAATTAGCCAGTTTATGGTAAAAAAAACAACAAAAAGGAGCTGATAAGTAATTGTTTCAAAACCGGAAGTCTTGTATCAACCATAATTGTTTTTCTTTCTTGATCCTTTTTAACGAGGCTAATTAATTACACAGAAATTCTGCACACAAAATATGTACATATTAAGTAACTTGTTTTTATCTAACAATTTTAAAAAATAAAAACACGCTGAATATGCTATTATAAATCATATATCTTTGTACACTTACGATTAATATAATCGCTTTTTCCTTTCTCGGCGTTCTAATTAAAATCATGGTGCGGTGTGACCGGATAATTCCTTATTAAATTGATCATCTCTCTCAGATCAGATCTTCTTATCTTCCGCAGAGTTAGAGAATAGATTTCACGCGTCTACTTCTCGCCATGGGCCCTAGCTAAGAATGTAGCAATTTTTGGTATCAACAGCATCTTCAAAACAAACGATTCCATCATTAGCGTATTCCGCCTGGGCTGTCCGCTTACTCACTACACGGCAAGAGCGCAGCATCTTTGCTACAGGCGATCCAGAAGAAATCTGATATGCAGGATGGTAATCGAGGTGATTAACAGTTTTGACACGAAGTCGGATTGGATCAATCAACGGTAGACTAATTCCAATTAGTAGCTATTTAATTACGAGCCTGGGTAGAAACCGGTCTATGAACGCGTGCACCGATGAACAATAGTGAAAAGCTTTACTTCGTGTCATAATAAAATCGTGGAAATCTGTTGATGAGAATGCGCGCGCATTGTTCCTGTTCTTCTTTTTGAAAAATCTGATATAGAGGATAAATTAAATCCCAGAGAGAAATACGACAAATTCATATTGCCGAAAAGTGCATTAGAACATTTAAACAAACAATTCTATATTGTTTTATCAAAATATGATCATCCTATTTTGTTTCTTTTAATTAATTATTTATTATTATAAGTTAACTTTAAATTTTAGGTTTTCTTTTCTTTTATTTTTTCGTTTACTTGTCTCTGCAAGAGATAATACCCTTGCGAGGTAGCGTAGTGCCGCGGCTATCCGCTAGAGGGCGCCACGAGAGCCCAGCACTTCCGACTTCGGCAGGAAAATTCTTACTAAAACTTTTAATTTTTTAGATGTGAGAGGGAAACCCACACAGCCGGCTGGGAAGAGCGAAAAGAACCGTGCCAATCCATTTTACGTTGTGAAGGTGTTATTTTTGTTAAACTTTAGCTTTCAATTTTACAGTCTACTATTATTAGTTAAAGAAGGTAATATTCCATTGAAATGTCAGAGGGAAGGAAGTTTTGCCCTATGTGTAATTCATCACCTACTCACAACAAAATAGCGGTGATAATAAAATTAATTAATGTCTCTAAAACCTGAAGATCCCCTTTTGAAAATTCTACTGGGCAAAAGAATTTCAAGAGTTGACAACATGTTAGATGAAAGGAAAAAAAAAATTGCAAAAACTTCCTAACCCTGATAATTGCACCGTTCTAGCCGACGACCATGTGGAGTAGAGTATAATTCCTGTCAAATAAGTTAAAAAAGGAAAACGATGTCGAAATGGTGTTTTTTACACCACAAATCGACGATACACCTTTTGCGACAAGTGGTGATGAAGTTGATCTTGTGATTCAAAGTATGATTTGATTACTGATGATGTTCTTGTAATTACTCATACTTTCACATTTTTTATTAAAATTCCGTTGGACCTTAGAAGACTATTTATATCTTTAATTAAGGGTTCTACGCATATCTATAATGCAGAATTATCAAAAATAAAATAATTTGAGGTTTTGTAAATATACTACGGCCAAAACGTTTTGCATCACCTAAAAAATAACAATAACAAAATCTATTTTCAAATAACGCTCCAATTGCTTTACACTGTACCTATAACAACTTTTAAATGTCTGGTTATAAATACTTCTAATTGTCTGGTCCCGATTGTCGTCATCCCTTATAAGGTCTTTTCGGAAATCCCGTGTTTGTAGATTTCAAACTGTCACCTTTCACAGTTTTGGTCGTTTTCCCATTCAGGCCGTGGAGGTAAACTACACAGCGGCATGCACGTCATCACGTCAGTAACGTCAACAACGTCAGTAACGTCATCAACGGTAGTAACGTCACATTGTCATTATTATGTGAATTGGGCCGGTTTAATTCGACTTCATCAAAAAAGATTAGACAATTGTTGGGTGGTGCAAATTTTTTAGCCATGGCTGTCGTTTGTCATTTTGTTGGGGAATTGCGCTAATACATAAAGTTTTATAATACAGTCAGAGAATAAAGAACCTTGTAAGAAGAAGAAAAAATGTCATGTAAATAGAACATTTTTTATGGAAGTAATAAAACACAAAAAGAGCAAATAGCTTACTTAGATTAAATTAAAAGCATTGTTTAAAGTTGATTCTTAAGCAATTGCATTGTTTGAAATAAGAACATGACTTTTAACCGTTATATAGCTCGGTTACACAAGCGCTCTCGTATTCTCGAACTAAGTAAGCTACCGAAAGTCTCTACGAGATCTTTTCATTTTGGGATGTGAGAGGAAGCCAGAATGCTACCACTGTGGGCAGTAACTTGAAGAAATATTTCTCAAATGACGGTGGACAGCGTTGATTGGTGAGCAGGGTCCCAGGACGCTTCAGACGTATTCGATGCGACAGAAATGCCACTTTCGTTCAGTCCGCTTCTCTTTGAAGCTTCTCGCTGCCATTCTAAGAATGTGTTATTTCTAAGAAAAGAAAGACAGAAAGAATAAAAAAGTAATCATGAAGGAATCTTTTGTTTTATGTAATAATGCGGGGCTTTGTATAGTTTGTCCAACCAGACGAGTGTCTGAGAAGAAACGGAAAATACCATGAGCACATGTGCAAAAAAATGCCGAACGCACCCATGGCGATAACACGTTCTTGGAATGAGAGAATGTCATCTGAGCAGGCGTCTTGAAAGAAGGCAAGCAAAAGTCATGCATATAATAAACGATGTTTATAAAAGGAGACTTTATTGGGCATAAATTAATAGAGATGTGATTATCCGAAAGAAAAGTCATTAACTATATGAATACGTGTTATTTACGGGAATTCTTAAATCTAATCGTAGGTCTATTACATTGCAGCGATCTGTGCTCCAGAAGGGCAGAGAAAGCGTTAAATATATTCTAAGGACACTGTTGCCCTTAAAAGAGAACAAGGTAAAATGAAATCCAAAAGAAGTTAATCAAGCGCCACCCTTTTAAAAATTCCTCATCAATTCCATACGTCTTAACCCTCCTATTGTTTCAGATTTAGTCGCCCCCAACACCTGGTCTCCACTGAGCTTAAAAGTTGCATGATTTTTTAAAAAATTCTTATGATATTGAGATTTCCTTGTTTAGGGTCTTGAACACGTGACGACAAATAAACAGCTTTGAAACGTTTACTTTTTCTTGTACTGACTTGTATATACATATCGCGATCCAAACCATAATAGATGTAACTAAAATTCCAAAATATTAGGCGGGTCGAATGTACCATAAAATAAATTATTTTCTGTGTCTGCACTTTGGTTTTACACAATGAAGAACTGCTCAAAATTTCGAGAGTATGTTCGGCACTTGACTGTAAATCTGTAAATCTCTAAGAGAGAGAGAGAGAGAGAGAGAGAGAGAGAGAGAGAGAGAGAGAGAGATGACGTGAGCGTAGAGAGATAACTTCAGTTCAGAGAGAGATGACGTCACTACAGAGAGATGACATCAGTACCGAGAGAGAGAGAGAGAGAGAGAGAGAGAGAGAGAGAGAGAGAGAGAGAGAGAGAGGCGAGAGATGGTGAGAGAGAGAGAGAGAGAGAGAGAGAGAAGAGATGGTGAGAGAGAGAGAGAGAGAGAGAGAGAGAGAGAGAGAGAGAGAGAGAGAGAGAGCAGCCCCTTTCCACTTTCCGAAAGAGGGGATCGGAGAAATGATGTCACGATTTAACTATTCCATAATAAAAATGCCGAAAAAGTGTTTATGATCGTTAAATAATTTTCAGTTATGGTATCTTGAACCCCATGACATCAGTTATGGAGATTTGTGCGTTATGAAGAGGATACACGTTGTTAGGAAAGGCTTTTCTTTGTTTAAAACAAAAGGCAACAATGCAAACCAACAAACAAAAGATTTAAAACGCTGCAAAGACTTTTGCGCGCGTTGAATTCAAATGCGTCGGAGTGCTTGCAGGACTAATATAATATGTGAATTTTATGCTGCATATATGAAAAGGATACTGAAATATCCGGCGCCAGAAGATCGGAATGGAGAGGGAGAACATTGATGTGAAAGCTGAAGAATTTCGATCCATTAGGTACAGGTTTCGCGAAAGGTAGTGGGCTGAGTGATGAATATTGTAAGAACAACTCTGGAAATTCCTCAATTCTTATTCTAAATTTTGTAAAATTATGCACTGTTTTTTTTTTTTTTAATTACATGGGAAATATTGCTGCAGCCAGTCATCCGAAGAAAAAAGACAATGATGAAAGGCCTGTCGAAGAAGTCTAGCTATGCTTCTGGCTTATTTTATTAACATTCTTTCTATAAATATTTTGATTTTTAAATTAAAAAAAAAACAATCTTTGCTGAAAATAATGTCGGTTGTATTTATTACGAAATTGTCAAGTATTTGGGGGTCTGCCGAAAATTAAAATCTGTTCCACAGGTCGACGACGTTTTAGCTGGTGTAGAAGAGTAAGAAATTCCCTCAGCTATCAATAGTTAGAAGGGATCTTGAAAACCGCTTGACATTAGGGAAAATATTTAGTAACAAAATTGTAAATAAGTGGAATAAATTGACGCTGATTATGTTTACTATTGAGAATGCGGATTACTGTAAAATACAAATGTTGAAATGCATATTTTTCCCCAAGAAACATCAATAATAATAGATAGTTTTCTGCGTATTTAACAAGTGGTTGCTTTTTACTTGGTATTTTAGAGATGTTACTACGACCAGACAAAGTTAGAATTGGTCAAGGTGTCGTGCTGCATACTTCCGCTGTTTCTGTTGATATTTCATAAGAAAAATCAAACGGAAGCTGAGTTTGTAGGTAGAAAAAAACAACAACAATCTAGCTGATTTCTTTATTGGAATCATTTATCGTACTCCAACTGGACAGACATCGTTATATTACAAATGAATTAATTTTATTGATCGACATGATAAAGCTGTCCGTTAAAAAGGGACTTATAAAAACTACAGGGATACACTTCTGGATCACGCTTTTATTGTTTGAGGACGTGGAAGTGAAATAATGATTCTTGAAATCGTGGGGAATAGTAACGACAACCACAAATTTAGTTTTTAATACTAATAAACGTAGATTTAGAGATGTTTAAAATAGTATAAAATTTCGCTATAAAAAACGGAGCAAGCACCTAGGTATTGACACTGATATTTATAGAAATTCAAATGCATAAGTAGACTCCAGCTATCTCGAAGTTTCGGTTATTTCGAACCTTTTCTTCAGATCTCCCGAAATATTCCTGTATAACTTTATCACATTTATTCCGCTTATCTCGAATTTTTGGTTATGTCTACCCTTTGACCCCTAATCTCAAATCCTCGGATTATGTCGAAGTTTTTCTTTTAAAAAGCTATTGGATTTGATGAATACGCAAGCCTAGTGAGGCGTGGTGAATTACTCTCCTAGGCCAATGAAGGAAAAACAATGCCTATTGTTATAGAAATGGTTAACTCCTTTTGGAGTGAAACACCACTAATAAATCAATATGGGAATTGCGTGAGAGATTGTTGTAAGTCGTGAAGTGTCATCAAGTGAACTGTGAATAAGAATTCAACATATATTTGCGTGATTTATTATAATAAAATATACAAAATTAAACTTATGTCAAATTTTGTATTTTTGTAGTCATTGCTCTTTGACATCATTAACTCAGTATCTGTGAAGTCGACAGCATCTCGAAATTGCAAGTTAAATGTAGTCTATTGAAGATAAATATCAAGCCTTCAAAGCTGTGAAAGATGGAAAGAATGTATTCAGAAATCGTCAAACAGTTTGGTGTCCAAGCCAGTATATCATCAACGTGGGTAACATATAAAGTGAACATTACCACTGCATATGGGCAATCCACATTTGGCTCAGCAACCTATCGACTGAATGTTTGTCAGATGATATTCATAATTCTGATTAAACCGGACTTTTCTTCAAAGTAATGCCCAACAAGTCATAGGCGTTACTTTCACGGTGGATCGAGAAACAAACAATCCATCACCGTATATTTTCATTCCCGTCCTCTCTCCAGATTACAATGTTCCTACCTCAGAACAGTCATACCCGTGTTTGAAATCCCAATTATATCAAAATTGCGGATATCCCGAACTTCAGTTATTTCGAATAAAACCGCTAAACTCCAAAAACTTTGAGATAATTTGGGTGTTTTATGGATTCTTGTTTGGTTTTTCTTTTTTATGTCAATCGAAAAAGATTTATGCGTTTAAGGAAATAGAAGCAATCTAGATAATAGACCTGTGAAATCATGAGCAAACTTTGCTGCTGTAAAGAAAACCTACATAAGAATTAAGAATATAGGTGAGAACTGTATTGGAAGAACAATGATAGAACTGATGCTGCTGCTAAGACGTACAGAAAAGCAATAGTCAGATATCCTTTAAAATACAAACGTGGAAATGTTGTTGTTAATGTTCAGAAACCAGTTCGATTTTATATTTGTGTTGATTGAAGAAAAATTATCAACTAATCCTTGGAGCTGAAATTTAAATGCGGATGTTAACATAACAGATTACAGAAGAAGAATGAAATTTGTGTAGTCTTGAAATAGATAGAGCATTGAGTCTTCAGCACATGAAACCCATGTTATTAATAATAAGTTCTTAACAGATTGAAGCGTTAAAAAATCAGTTAGCAGTGAAAAGTATGGAAACACGGGAATATTAAATATTAGATCCTCGAATAATAACACTCGTATGGACAAAACCCACAGGTCTTCTGCGATGATTAACGGTCTGCGCGGTCTTATGAAAAGAGTCTACTTTAGTCTCCAGACGTTTCCGCGCGGTAATATCTTTAAAGAATTCAAAAAAATGTTTTGGCGAAAAAAACAAAACAACAATTTGTCACTAAAGTCTGTTCATAACACTGGTAATAATTGAAATGCCACAAGGGGGGGGGGGGCGTCTCCGAGTATAAAAAGCACTGTCTCTACCAGACAGTGGGAAATGTGATTTTAGTAATCGTATAGTATCTGCCTGGGATGGTGTTCCACCAAGTTATCTATCGCAGGACGTGTTAAATATTTTTTTAAAAAATGATCTGATCTGCGCTTTGCGTCAAATGCAGCTACGTTATAAGTCTAAGAACCTTCCTGTCTTTCTAAATAACATTACATAATGCTGCAGTGAAACGTCCCATATTATTGCTCATCCAACTCTTTCTTTTTATAATCTTACCACGACGATTTTAGATGTCATGCATTTTAGCTTTGGTTAAAATAAAATTTTATTTCCTTCAGATCAGTAATCTGACATTAATAATCATTGCAAAAACCAGCAAGTTCAGAAATTAGCAGCACTGATTTATTTAAAAATTACTTGTAAGTTTATAATTATTTCTTAACGCTATGTGTGCTACGTCAGTTTTTACCTTACTTATACCATCCCAGGCTAGAAGCTATAGTTAGTATTTGTATTGACTGGCTATATAATTAGTGGGCACGCTCGTCATTCTGAGTACGTGGGGTTGAGGCGATAGGGATTAGTTGTTGCAGAAGGATACATTAAAGAGGAAGGTACAGTGTAGTGTGTCACGATGTCTCTGGCTCAACCTGTGCTGAGTAATACAGATTTAAAGGGTAGTGGGATGTAAATACACTCCAAGTAGTATACAGTATTAAAAGTCGCTAAATAATAATAATAATAATAATAATAATAATAATAGTAGTAGTAGTAGTAGTAGTAGTAATAATAATAATAATAATAATAATAATAATAATAATAATAATAATAATAATAATAGCATTTGATTTATCTCTTGTAAACACGTATAAAAATTAAATTTGTCTACCAACAAGATAATTAAAATAATTAAATTTTACTTGATGCTTGGGTATAATTTTTACCGTATACAAAAACAATTATTTATCAATATTCATAAGATTTATGTATTTTGTTTTTAGGTTTTAATCACTTAAATCCTCAATGCCATTAACAGAAACCAATGCGATGGTGCTAAACATTTCCTGTGGTGCAGATAGCAATAAAAATTAAAATAAAAGACTTAGACCGATTGCCTCGCTCTGTAGTGTAGCTGTAAGCGGAGCTGGGATCCATCTACTGCGGATCTAGAGTTTCCTGCGATAAGAATTTGTCTTTAATGATTCCTACACGCGACCGGGCCGCAGACAGCCCGGACGCGAGATACCATAGCCGCCAGATTGAGACTTCAAATTGCCCTTTGTCTCCCACTCGGAGACGATCTTGATTTAGCGTTTGTCCGCCAAGACACGAACGGGGCGGGTGGGTGGTTAACGGTGCAGGTTAGGGTGGAGGAACCATTCTGGAGACAATAACGCTTGCCAATCCCTTTCCTCTGGAGATCTGTCAAAGAAAGCCGCCAATTAAGAGGCTGGGGCGTTTGCGGGTAAATCGCCCACCCTGCGGCGTGTTAATTTAAGGCCATATTTTAAGAAGTATGAGTTCTTCTTTCGTTTGGCCAATTAAAAAAAAACACCTGATGGCCTTTCCGCTTCAAGCGGCTCTCTATCTTTGTAGCTGCTCAAATAAAGCGGGCAGTTATAGACCTCCAGAACTGGCCTAACTCTGCAGTGTGCGAGCACCTAGAATGGCCGATGGTGATAAATACTAGGTAAACCAGTTCGGCGGAATACGCATGGAAACTCAGCCAAGTCTGGTTTAAAGATAGTTCCCACTTGACGGATTCTATTACGTCTCCATTAATGGAAACTTGATATTTCTGACAGTAAATTTAACTGAAAAAACTGGGAAGGAGACAACATGGTTTCTACAGCGACGTTTCGATGAAGCGTCAGATTTATCGTCCGTAAAATCGTTATCTTTTCAATAGGTTCTACAAATATCAAAGAATTTATATAAGGCGTGGTTTACAATAATTTTTTCCCCTGTTTTTTTGGCAATCTGGTTCAACTGCTCTGGAAAAACACAATCTGTTTTATTCTTTAAAAATAAATTATGGTGCAAGCATCACAACCGCAATTCTCCTTGTAAAGCGATTTTAACCAAAGAAATTGGCAAGTATAAAGGAGGGAGAAAAGGAACTCAGTCGTGACAGGAGATTTCGTCTCTAACACTTCAAATGGTAAACCGTAAATTCGTTACGATCTTAAATTCTACTAGAGAATAATATTAGTGAGGTACCATTCCAAAATACAGTTAACCATTTCATCAGAATTAGGCGATCAATAGTCCTGACTGATTTTTTAATGTTATACTTTCTTGGCTGCACAAACTTGATCTTATGTTCTCGATTTCACTCCAGATCTCTGCCAACTATTTCGGATTTGGTAAGCCAAAAATTATAATGGATATTCTCATTTTGTGAAAACAAATCAGGATTGTCTTTTTGTTTCTTTTTTTTTTTTACTTAAAGCCAAAGAATGCAAAAGTACAAGACTGAATTCACTCAACCCGATGATTGAAATCTTGAAAAGTACCATCTCTTTTCCAGAGAGCACAAACGCATGGATTAGTCTTCGAATCTTGTCAAATATTTCGCGTGGCAGATGTTAATGTAAAAAGGCCTCTTAAATATCCATCGTGTGGTTGCCAATGTGACGGTGTTTCGCTTCTCCTAAATGGATCGCCAATTCGAGTATTGAGATAGGCAGCTTTATAGGTAATTAGCACGATTTGAATACCGGTATTTATGGCACCAAGAACAAAATAATTACGCAGGATAATTTATTGTTCAATATAAAATTTTAAAATCAGATAAAACATTACTTACGATAAACCCATAGAGTAAATTGCATCAGACATGTCGTTCTATTATATCACAATATTATACCTTATATTAATAGACTTTAAAGTTAATTCGCAGTTAAATTAGCGTTTGAAAAATATTTTATTGTTCTAATTAGCAAACATTACACACCCAGTGTCTTCTGTATTTTCTGCTACAATTTATAATTTCCTTGTTTCCCTTAAATCACAAAAGTAATAACTTTGAATAATATCTATATATTTTAAATTCTTGTGTATATGACAATATTTTGCAATCTAATTTATATAAATCTTTTAAAACCATTAATAATTTTTTCTTGTTTGGTGGTGATTATTTGTTTTACAAATTAGCATGTCAAGATACGCCCAGCGGATGTGACGTCATCAGAGTCAGCAGAAGGCTGCTTCGCAGACGGCGTTTTACTCGTTTTCCTTTCTACTCGTGTGGTCCGGTCAATTACCTTTTATGTGATACCGATCGTCAGCTTTAATCAATTCCATTTGTCCTTGCTGCTCGTGTTTCCAAAATCTCAAGAGCACGGTTTCATCAAGTGTCCACGAAGAGATAGTCCTCCGACAGATGATCACAGGACCACACACGCCCATGCTTTACAAAGAGTCGCCCATCACCCACTTTAATATAACTTCTACCATAATATATGAAAATAAATTAGAGCCGATTTTTAAGTGTTTTTATCGGAAAACGGATAATAGAAAAAAAGAAAAGTAGTTTATTCGATGCATTTCGAGTTATCTCCCATATTATTGTCCCTGAAGCATAAATATGCAATTCTTACCACAGGAAGGAAGCTAGCGTTCAACTAAAAATTTAACATTGTTCTCTGGAGGTTCACATCGCTATGGAAACAATTCAGTACTCAGAGAGAGTTGAAACCGGCTTTAAGTTCGAACCAATGATGTTCAGTCCAAGTAAAAAAGTAAAATATGTACATGCCTTTGTGAGTACTTTTCGCATGAAACAAAGAATTTCTAGCGTGCTATTAAAGACCAAGTTACCTCTGTTTTTCAGAAAGGAGCGAAATAAACAATATGCATCCCCCAGCCAAAGAGAGTCTGATTTGAGAGAAGGTATCACCACGAAACAGAATCATATTGCTGATTGTGGATGGAACCTTTACAAGAAGAAGTACATTTCTTACTCCGACTTCGTTTTATTCTCCAAACCTGTTTAAACCTCCGTTTTCAGTGATTAGCGAACACCAGATTTATTGTTATTAGAATATGTCTGGGACGATATGTATACATAGTGGCTGCACTATCACTAAAATAAGATTCACTTAGGTGTCTCAACAGATCGCTAGGATCCGAAAAAGCATCATTAGATACCCTACAGATGTACCATCCATGAGTTGGTTCACTTCTTTGCGAGCGCAGAACGTTTTCTCACAGAATTCGCTACATTCAGAATATTTTTGCTCTATCGTCAAGATTCCAGTCTACTTCATTTGAATGTTATATCTATTCGCATAGCAATAAATATTATTATGTTTGTCAGTTCTACTAATAAAAAACCGTAACTGAAAATTTTGTTTTCATTTTTTTCTGCTTTAATTGTGATCATTTGATTTATCTGGTAAGAATCAGGTAAACAATTAAAATTGATAAATATGGTAATAATCCAGTGATTAACAGAAGAAGTGAAAAGTAGATCTGTTGGCTGACGAAATACACCTCTGCAAATTGCCAATTAAAGCAATTGGAATTCGATTGAGAACAAAAATTGTTAAGCCAGGAATTTTTTTTTTTTAATTGATACGTGCGTCGGATTTGCTTGAAGCAACAAAGTGTCAATGTGAGCAAAATAGGTTCTTTTTGAGAAGAAGCTGTTTGAGAATTCTAGACGTGTCACCGCCAGAGAGGAATATTCCGAATGGCGATATCATCGTAAGATAATTAGTGCAGTATAACTAATAGACTCCATCACTCACCTGTACCGATATCCAAATAAGGTAATCTAGATTTAAAAGTTATATACATGAAAAAAGTTCTTCAATTTAGATGCATAGCTCTTTGATTGATTTGCTTCGTTTTGGCTTTCCTTTGTTGGACTCCAGGAAAGCTAAGTACTAAATAAAAAAGTTACGCAAAGCTTTGAAAACCATTTATTGTACGTTAACAAACCAACACTAAAAAATATTTAGTTTTGATATTGCCTGATCATTGTAAAAAATAGAAAAACATGTACACCAAAAAGAAGTCGTTACAGAAATAATTCAAAACAAATATTTCTTCCAAGCTGTACAAACAACTAAGTGTTAAAGGAGAAATCAAGTATGTTAAAGCAATCAGAGAATAGCGCCTACTCCACGGTTTCTTGCTATTTTTCCATGATGTCTTATCGTTTTGGATTCTTTTGTTTTCAGCTTGCTTTCAATCTTAGTCCCCTGGTCACGCGCTCTACTACCCAATTTGTTTATGTTCCATGACAAAACGTTTCTTGACCGACAGCTCAAGAGAAGCTTTCAGTAACGTAATATGTCTTTCCTGTTATATACTTTTGGTTGATAAAGCTTAAAAAAAAAAAAACAAAAACATTCTATAGTACGGCGCCATATTAGCGTTGATCCACCACTTGTGTGTGTGTGTTTTAAGTACTAAACAAAACTAACAAATAACACTGATAAATACAGAACAAAAAAACAACAACTGTGTTTAAAGATTTATTACATTTTGAATGATCAACGACAAAAAGTACTGCGTTACAAGTTCCTATTTCACCAAGTTATCTTAGTAGTTAGTCATAATCCTGGCGATTTGAAGATAACAATGTTAACCCTTCGTATGCCACATCAGTTTTTAGCATTACTTATACCGCCCGGGCCAGCCTAGAAGCACTAGTTAGTATTTGCATTGAACTGGCCCGTGTATTTAGTTCACACCCTCGAAATACAAAACACCTGGCGTCGGAGTCATACGAATTTGTTGCTACATAAACTTATATTAAAGAGGAAGTTATTATAAGTTACAGCCTCTGTGACTCAACTTGTGCTGAGTAATATATTTTAAGGATAGTTGAATACAAATCCATCTCAGATGGTATAAAAAGGGTCAAAATATATCCTTTTTCCGTTTAATTACTAACCTAATGCAAGGTTTGGACTACATCTCATCATGTCCTTGTGTGTGCCATTATGCGGGTATGGAGAAATAGAAGAGGTACCCAGTTACAGGTATTTCAAATGTATCCTGATCAATTTAAGTCATTGAATAGTGCCCTGGATGAAGGATAAAGAACAGGAAATCAAACTCTTACTTATTTACTTATTAAATAAGTGTAATTGATTAAATGTTCGAATTTATAAAGCGGATAAAATATTGGTAAGTTTCTATAAGAGTTCTATAACAGTTCTTTAACCATATAAATGAATTTAGGATAAATTTTGAATGTTCATGTCATGTGCTGACTATGAATATTAAAAAGAAAACATTAATCATAGTCTAAGTAAATAGACCTAATTTAAATTTGAAACTTACTTTCAATTTCGGTAATCTTATAAAAGAAGTATTCTGCAGTGAAGAAATCTTGTTTTGTGTTTGTTAATGAGTTGTTCGAAATATGCAGTGTCAGTTTTCCGCTCTAGACCTTTACTCGTGAAATGATCACAGAATTCTATAAAATTAATTTTCTTGGGCGAAAATTATATGAAAGGTGATCTGTGTACATGGGGGAGGAGATATCGAAAGTAACCAAATCATTAATACACGTGAATCAGTTTTATCGGCCATACGTGGGACCCCTATAATTAAGTAGAGGCGCACAGCGTCAGGGTAATTAAGATGCGGAGAGAGAGAGGTATACTCTACAATCTGAGGTTCCTTTCTTTTAAACGTTCACCTAGATACACGTGCTAGTGTGTCAATTAAACGCAAGTTATATTAAGGTGTATTTTTTCCTTTGTGTTTTTTTTTTGTAATCAACTAAGCTATGATTTAAGATTTCCTCCATATACAATCAGACTGTGGTTTAAGTGGATCGAGTGATCGATGACAAGATTTGATGCAGATTGTGAAAGATTTTTGCTTCGACTGAGTTTTGCAGATGTGCTTTCTAAGCCGATTATTGACCGAAAGATAATCTGACGTGGAATAATTAGCAACATAGTTGCCATGACGAGCTGCCAAGTGGAAAGAAAAGAGAGAGAGAGAGAGAGACACAGAGAGAGAGATGACGTCAGTACAGAGAAAGAGAGAGAGAGAGATGACGTCAGTACAGAGAAAGAGAGAGAGAGAGAAATGGAGAGAGAGAGGAGAGAGAGAGAGAGAGAGAGAGAGAGAGAGAGGAGAGAGAGATGACGTCAGTACAGAGAAAGAGAGAGAGAGAGAAAGGAGAGAGAGAGAGAGAGAGAGAGAGAGGAGAGAGAGAGAGAGAGAGAGAGAGAGAGAGAGAGAGAGAGATTCGTCATAGTATAAACTGTAGTGAACATTACGAGTGTGGTATGGAAAGCATATGTTGCTCTTAATGTGCATGAGTTATAGAACATGCTTATGTTAGTCATGTTACAGTGAAAATGGTGCGAAATGATGCGTTTAAGAATCTACGCAGCGGGGAAATGTGTACCTGCCGCTCATAAAATCGGCGTTAAAAATTTATTTACAAAACACAAAAACAAAAGACTGAGGAATTTGTAATCTGAAGTTGTAAACAACGATTTCAATGATACAAAGCAGTAACAAATATATTTGACTTGATCAAAACCAAATCAGAAGTAGATAGAACTGAAGATTAAAGATGTTACTCTATGGCTGAGGAATGTAGCTTCAGAAAATGATTTAGATTTTATCAGTAACAAATCTTGCATGCAAAGATCGATGCTTTTTAAGTAAATAAAGCGAATGGAATGTGCTATGAATAGTTAATCGAACAATCAGATAAAATCAATAAGTTTCACTACATACTTCTTGTGTATATCCACATATTAAGCATGCTGTGCAGTATTAATTTATAAAAACATATTTAAATAATTGAAAGGATTCAGAATATATTTCGTATAATATTCGCATGTTTCAAACACTAGGATTAAGAGCAGAAGGATTACAAATGTTAGATTTATCTGTTAGATCTAAGGTATTCGAGGTGAAAGGAATGTTAACCCTTTGAGGAGTGTGCCCGTATATTTACAGAAAGTGGGTACTGATTCTAACAGAATCATCGCGTAAATTTACGTTTCCAAGGTTTTTTAAGCACCTTGAAAACGTATATTTACGAGATTACTCTATCAGAACCAATACCCACTTCTTGTAAACATACGGGCACACTCCTCACCCCACTCCTCAAAGGGTTAAAATATTCTAAAGATTTGAGCTTTTAGGTAGTAAAAGCAGTATATCAGCTGTCTACAGTTAATAATACTAGCGGTCAAATAAATAATTTGTCTAAGGGTTCGGCTTTAAAACGCAAAAATATTCGGTCCAATAGAAAACACTAATGGCAGAACTTATTAGAGGTAACCATGACATTGCGTCAAAAGTATCTACAGTTGTACACAACGGTGTTCACAAAAAGAATACAAGATATAAAATTTGAATTTAAGATTTTTCGCTGCCAGAGAACAAGTTGATGAAAGTATTTGGGTAAAACCAATATTGATAAGAAATAATAAAATAACAATTTGTTACTATGTATACAATTCGATCTGTGATAGTCCCACCACGATACACAACTTCAGAATCTACATAATTATCATGAATGAAGGATAATTTGATTATAGAAAATTCTAACTAACTTGAAATAAAATGTAGAATTGAAAAGTAGATCGGTTTCATTAATAAAACATATTATAGCAGTATGCAAAGTAAATTTTTGTTATAATTAAAAATTCTGTCTCCACCAAGAGAAAGACAGGGTTAGAACCCAAATGATGAATTAAAGTTCCTTGACATAAAACGTCAATTTTAAATAAATATCTTGCTGCTATTTTTACTTTAAAAATAAAACGAAGAGTTTAATAAAAATATGTTCGGATGCTTGTGATAGAAGTTCCGCGGATAACTCCAGACTGGCTCACACCTTGACAACTGCTGGAGTGTGTCTAACTGTACCTAGATAACTGACTTAGTCAGCAGAGCTGATACACCACACCTTTCGCTTCTAGTTCCCTGCTGAGATGTCCTCAGACCTCAAAGTCAGAAAGACAGGGGTCAGCAAGGTGAACGTCAAATGTCAGCTGTCTACAATTAATATTAAGAGAGACCATAAATATAAAATTATCTAAATTGCCTCTAAGGCCTGGTATTCGGAAATTTAAAAAAAAGGAGGCAACAGATTTATAAGTCAATGGAATTGTTATTAACAGACCTTAATAATGTGATTCTGTTTAGAAGCCATATCTTAAGCTAATCTATTAAAACTCCGATGGCCCTGTATAAGCTACGATGTGTTCTATTAATAACTATATAATACATTTTTTAAATAATAACTAGTAATGTTCTAAGAAATCTCATTGTAGAGTTAACAAAATCGCAACTTACATTTTCTATACATGACTGTGCAGTTTCCTGAGATTAAAAACAGAAAAAAGTCCAGCGCGCTGTTCCTCTATATGACTGAACAAAGCCGGCGAGTCACGTGATAAATGGCTGGTCGTAACATAGGAAATGACCTTCATTCCACTTTCTTAATCCTTTATCCCAACGAAACTCTCCGAAATGTATCCTAAACCACAGATAATGAGAGTCAGCGTTAATGAACGGTCTCAATTTATCCCATAACAAAATCATATTATTTTATAACTTACATTGCTAGTTTAAACAAATTTATTGAAAATTTAAGCTTTCAATACTTTTGAAACATCTGTGGATGATGCAAGAGTTTTACTGTTGAGACTACAAAAGTTTTCCTGTGTCATAGTTGTGCATAGAGCCGATGGCTTTTAATAGTGCATCGTATTTATGTAGTGTGATGTACCGGTGGTTTTAGTTCCATTGTATATTATTTCCTCAACATAAAAAAAAAAAAATTTAATGAACGTGATTGCAGCCATTGCCGCTGGATATGACGATGTGGGATTAATAAATTTAGCAATGTAAATAGTAAAATATGTGAAAACTAAACTTAACCGTACAGGTAAGGCAGTTACACTGAGTCGGAAACGTCACACCTAGTCTAATATTTCTGGTTGTCTACGTTGTCATTTTCTCTGTTTTTTGTTTCTTTTTTGCGCTAACAATTTATTCAGTCTAGAAAGTTTTTAACTGTGGTGTAAAGTTGTATGGATGTGTGGTGTAGCTAGATCGGTTCCACGCTCGGCCGTCTTAGCTGTTTATGAGAGTGAGGTTTAACTGCGTGTTTGAAAGCTTTTGAGAGACTATATAGAGAGAGAGCCGGCCTACCAACTTCTTCCTGTAAGCAGAAGAGGAGGGATTTACCCATGTGATTGCCTCTGAACAGAGCTGTCTTTCTATACGTCACCATGGGCTGTAAGAGAAAAATAGTCTTAGTTAACAAAGAAAAAAAAAGGCGAATTTCCATGTCATTCTTAGCCAGTTCCGGTGTCTAGGCATCACGTATTGTGCGTGTCACTTCCATGATGCTTACTTCGAACGGCTTCATAGAAACTGATGCTAATGATTTGAGTTTACGCGCAGAGAAATACCATATTGATGACATCATTATTTGACTTGGTGCACATGTCGTGACAATTATCCGTCGTTGTATCTTGATGTTGTGTTAGTCGCTTTAAAATATCACTGGTGAAAAGTTATAATTATATGCAACAAAAAAAAAAGCCAACAAGAAAGTTAGGTGATTTTTAAAACTACCAGACTTCTTTTTTGTATGAAAGTCTTGTATAAATTATTCTATTAAATGTGTTTCGTGAAGCCATCTTTTTATCTATAACGCTGACGTCACATTTGTTGACGGAATGTGATCTGTGATAACCCGAGTTTAGGTGGAGTGCGGTTTACCGCGACCCTACCGACAAACCACCGCCTCATCTTACTGGATGCCGCTTAATTCGATGCAAACAAGATAAGTTTGAAAAATACCTTCTATGCAGAAATGCGTAACAAATCAAGCGTAAGAAGATGAAAAAGACGAATACATTTCCTAATAATCTCGTGCTATTTCTGAAAGATCGTAAACGTACTTTCAAAAAAATCTTTTGAATCTTTTTTTTTTTTTTTAAGTTAATCATTAAAACGGATTTCCAGCAGAGCCAACATACTTTAGGTGGGCCACGTTTAATATTGAAACATGGAAACCAATAAAGAAGTATATAAATTTTAAGTGATTGATATTAAACTTAATGATAGATGAGTTGGGTTCCTTTCCCAGAAAATTCAATGACTGGACAAAATTTATAATTTACTTCTTCTTTTTTTTCTGCTAAAATCGACGATTTATTGCTCGCGGTATGTCAGGGTTAGTAAATTGTTAGAATACAGTCCGTTATCAGTAAACACGCTTTACTGCGCGCAGTTATTAATTCTGGTTTTAAAATGTGAATATTAGCCTTGGCCTATTTAATCAAAACGGAATGTTATACACAAAAACAGCAACAAAGCAACGTCATCGACAACAAATAATCTTTAAGTAATTACGATTTAAACTCAATTTTATCTTTTATTCAATACTTATTTTGAACATGAATCAGTCTCTTTAGTGATTCGAGGTCAAATGAAAGCAATATTTAAAAGCCATCTGAAAATATTACCGCAATTTTTTACAAGAGGGGGGAATGTGAAGATTTTAATAAAGAAGCTAAATTGCATCAAAATTCAGAAATGCATTTTAATCTTTTAAGTTTTTGTAATAATTTAATCAATTATATATTCCTGAAAGTCTAGAACATTTATATTTAATTTTCAGAAAATTCCAGTTATTAGGTAAATCGTTGTCTACAACGAGATTTTTTCACTTAAATTCTTCTTTTTTTTAAATAAAGAAAAAAATGCTGAAACTGTCAACAGTATTTCTCATTTTGTTACTTAAGTAGTAGGATAGGTGACTTATGTCACCAGTTTTTCTAGAAGTCTTAATTATCAAGGCTTTGTATTATCGGTTAACAGCACATCCGTTCTCTCTTGGCCAACATTTTAAACACGGTCTGGCATTCCACTGGAATGTTATTTTCCAGGTCCTTCTTGGTAGACCAAGAAAGTGAATTAAAAAGTCCACAGCCTACTACTTAATTTGAATGTAATAGTTCATAACGCGCTCACTGACGCGTTAATTACGCTGCACAGTGGTAACCTAATGTCTAAGTTTTTACTTGTTTCTCTCTGGTCCAAATATTTTTATATATATTCCATTTTAGCGGAAATATACCAGTGTTGATAATCTAGTTGGAACTATCAAAATCAAGTAAGGAGTATCTAAAATTGTAATTGTGAAAAAAGCAAGCATTTCTTTTCTCTGGACAATTACCACACACAAAAAAAGAAATAAGCGATTTTTAGACAAGATTTCAAACCATCTAGAAATTATAAAATTATACATTTTTGTCCTTTTACATTAAAAAAAAAAGAACTTAAAATTGTATCCTCGAATGTTAGAAATCAGAGGACAACAAAGAAAAAATATTTGAATTCGGGTTTGTTCTTCAGTCTTTAAGGCAATCGATACCGATTGCCCATTAAAGAAGAACGCCTGGCTTTTGTAATATTTCAATATCTTAATGAAATTCACAATTTATTTAAATACATAAAAATAATTTAAATAATTTCAAATTGTACAAAAAATGAATGGAATATTCAGTGAAGAGTACATTTCAGTATACTTTTATAGATGGTTTTGGATACAAAATATAGAATACCAATTGGTTGATATTTGATAAAAGAAGCATTACTACTTAAATTATTATTATTATTATTATATTATTATTATTATTATTTATTATTATTATTATTATTATTATTATTAGTAGTAGTAGTAGTAGTAGTAGTAGTAGTAGTAGTAGTAGTAGTAGTAGTAGTAGTAGTAGTAGTATTTCATATCCGGTAACAGTTATCATTTTTTGTAAGATTATCTTATAGCAGAGTGATGGCTGGAACGTAGGCTCGGATACCATTCTCGTTCGTCGCACGATCTGTCGATTCGACTATCTCTCTAATGCTCTCACTAATCATTTTGTGCTTTTAAAGAATAATCGGAATCTGCAGAAAATTTGGTATGCGTGACACCGAAGTCATATTGACTAATTTAATATGTATATGTATTTGATAAAATCTGAAGACTAAGTTTTCTTGAACCCTTTTCAGGCTCCCGAATATTATGGATTCATCTTTGCATTGCTCGCAAAAACAGAAAGAAGGAAAACCGTCTAGGTTTTAAATTTGAAAAAAAAAAAAATGCAATATACTTCTTTTCAGTAATATAACTAAATTTTTTTTTTTTTTAAATTTTAGTACAGCTGGCCGGAACTATTTACTAAGTGTATCTCTCGCGAAACTAAATGACTTTTGTGGACGGCCATAAAAGCAATAGACCAATTAAGAAATTCTCTAGCGGCGGCTCTGCGGTATCTTTTTCGAAGATAACCAAAGCTCCGCCGATACTTGAATGGAAATTTCTGGAAATAAAAGTAAATTTTATATGAAAATCCCGAACTCATTACAGATTTAAAAAATTGACTGTCCTTGAGTGTTCCGAAACGATAACGTATAACTTTGTCTTTTTTTTCTTAATTCGAAGATTGAATCAGAAAGGCGAAGTAAAGGAAAAATCGTTTTCATGCAATAAGCAGCTAAGCCCAATTAACGACAATAAATAAAACAGTGCACCTGTAATGAACTGATCACCTGTAAATAGCAATTCTGATATGATTTTAAAGTCTTTTAGCAAAATGGTAATAGATTTTTTTAACATTTAGATATTTAATCTTAAATAATAATTTATTTTCATTGGTGGCTAGGAAAGATTAAAATGCTTCTCAGCCTTCCGGTTTTATCGAGAGAGCTACATGCAGAACATAAAGACCGAGTTTGGGCTGGTAAAAAACAAACAACAACCGTTAACTATACGATGGTTAGTCATTATTATTGCAGCACGTTTTAAAACAAAATGCAGATTTCTCAATGTAAAATTGCACTTTAACATAATAAAGCTGATTAATCGTTCTTATGTTATGTATAGGGTCTCTGTAGTAAGTATTTTTAAAGTAGTAAGTTCTTGTGGAAATGCTACCCCGAACCTCTCGCAATATTGTCTTGAATAAAGATAGGTATTTCACCTTAAAAACCATAATTACCCATGGTGAAGCAGTAGTTTCTTTTTGCTGTCACTGCCATTGTATATTCGAAGCATAACTGCCGTCCGTTGTCAGTTTCATGTTAAGGAAAACACTTTGAAATAACAGATTGGTAAAAAATATAGTATATATTCAACTAAAGAAATCAATGGCTTTTACGAAGTCTTGTAAATGGTTTGTGATAATATACTGCAAGTAAAATATAACGAAAAAAAAATTGGAATCAGAGAGCAATTGTTGCAAACCTTGACAAAATAATTTTCTTTTTAAAGATTTGCCCTGATAAGAAAAAAATTGTAAAACGTAAAACAACTGAAACACTTTTAAAATCAAATTTGAACCAAAAGTGCAAATAATTTGGAACAAGACTTTCCATGAAGTAAGAAAGATCGAATTTCTTTAATATGTTCCCATCACAACAGGAGCTGATTGCGCCTAATTGAAAATGGATATCATTGTGGAAAGGCCAGATTAATACCTTTAAAAACCAAGAAAGCAGACATATTTTTAAATGGTGACGTAGCATGACCATTAAATACCGTGACAAAATCTTGCTTTTAAGCACAAATTCTATAATGCAGAAATAATGGAATGACAAGTTAGGATTAATGATTTATTTCTTCTACTTGTTTCATTTAAAATACTGTTTAAACTTTTCTTTTGTCTCTTTATTGGTAGTTTGTTAATTATTTTTTTCCAGAAAAAAATAATAAAATGAAAATATCGGAGGACATTTCTCATCAAGGCATAAATACATTGCTAAAATGTACACTTAAAATTAAAAAGGGGAATGAAATCTTTTTTATAACAAAGATATTAATGTCAGAGATAAGTTCATTCTGTAGTATACGTAAAATATATAGAGTTTGCTGTTTGTATGAAGGGGGATTAGCTTGAGACAAAAGGTCATCTATACTTCGACCTTGTCAGAGAAGTAAAATATCGTCCTCACGAGGAATTTACAGTACCTCTTTACGTTTCTCATTAAAGATGCAGTAGAGATGGCTCATAAAACACAAAAAAAGAGAGAGAATGTAATTTTTACGCCGTTATTTTATTAATTTTATTAGAAGTTCAACATCAAGACTTTTCCGTATCGTTCCTAGAATTTACAGAAGTATGAGAATTGTCGACGGCGATGACAAACGGCTGTTCGTATTTTCTGAACGCAAACAGAAAATGCTGTAATTCTGCAACGAATATCACTGTAGGTGTTCTTTAACAAAGACTCGATTTTAGATTTGACTTAAAACTTGTTAAAGTAACGATGATTTTCATTTGAATTTTTTAAAAGTTGTTGAAGACTTCGTTTTCATTAAAAGTATTTCAACTACGATATTCCGAAGAGTTGCGCTACATTGTTGAAAGGCGTCTATACACAGACTGTATTGTTCTCTTATTTTCGTAGGCAATAAACTGGTAGCAGCAGTCGGATTAAGCTTCAAAAAGGGAGCTCGTGCTTCGCTTTTCCCTAAAAAACAGCAACGAAAATCATCGACTAATCAAACTGGAAAAACAACGATTTTCGTATTTTCTAGTAAACACTGAAGCATCATTGTAAATAAGAAAGAAGAATAGCAGTTTTTTGTTTGTTGTCCTAATTTTATTAATTGATCATCTGGTACCGTGGATGATGGTGATGATGATGATTATATTATTATTATTATTATTATTATTATTATTATTATTATTATTATTATTATTATTATTATATTATTATTATTATTATATGCGCGATTACTGTCAAATTAGACCCCGTAAAAGCACTGCCATAACACTCACTGCCGTTTCCTTAGACATCTGAAAATGAAGAATCCTAGTATGCACTTTCGATGGGTTCTTTGCCCCGCCATGTTGACACTTACAGTACAAATTCACTGTCTTGGAGGGACCTGCTCCCATCAAGCGCGCTATCTCGACCAAGATTGTTCCATAACATTTGCAGGATGTAAAAGATATTTTCAATTTATCAGTCAAATAAAAGAACAGCATAGCGAAAGGACGAGATCTTAGAAAAGTGAATGCGTCAGAATTATAAACTTAGCTAAATCAAGTTATAAACAGACGAATATATAGGTTACTAATAGCTGACTTTGACTTCAAGTTTCGCTTTGTTTATCTAATTATTTGTAATGTGTTCTCAAGATTCCCTGTTGCACTCCAGTTAACTGCCATTTATTTTAACTGGGAGCGTAAGAAAACAATAGCAAATCTTTGATTTGTAACTGTTCGATTAGTTCACAGAAATTAGCATAGAATACGCATTTGTTGAAAGAACCGTTTGTACACGGACTATTTATCTATTCCCGTCAAATGGCTCACTTAACAGTAATTGCCTTGCTGAATTGATGTCAAACAGCACGTTATTTATCGCCTGTATTAGCACAGACCAAACTGAGAAGAGCGTTCCAGCAATAACGTGGGCAGGCCATATTCTTCGAACATCTAACAACGCTGTAAATATTAAACTTGGAACGCTTTTTTGATTGTCGCAAGCGGTAGACTGGCCAATAAATATTCGCGGGGCTCACTCTTCAACTGTCAGGAGTCTGTCGCACCTGTGCCACCGACGATGCATCGCTGACTCCGTTTATCGATGCTTGACGTTTGGGAAAACCGCTTTCAATTTCAGATAACTAATCGGTGAGCTCTTTTGGAAGAAATCGAGGTAAATTGATCATAGTTTGGTGTTTGGCTCGATAAAAACAAGAGGAAAAGACAACAAAAATGGAATGGTAGGCATTGTAAAATCAAAAATTATTCAATAGTGGGCTTATTTTGAATTTTTCCAATTGTTTTCTTCTTGTGTTTAGTTGAATGCACCCGATATGATCAACTCCGCGTTCGGTCGGGCGTAGATTCTTAGCCTTTCTCTTCTTGTCATATTAAGATGTCGAAATGCGAGGGGGAGAGTGTTAATTTCCGTTTACAAAACAACAACAGTAAAACGTATGTGAACAGGGTTGTTTTATACTAACGTCGTCGAATGTAAGCTGAGCAGTACGAGGTAATGATAACTGCTGCCTAAAGACTGATTTGGTTTCGCAGCTTTTCAGATGAAGTATCAATCAACGACATTCAAAAGTTGGGCGGATCCTATCTTTATGCCACTGCAAAGGTGCAATAAAAATATTCTAATAAAATATTTAAAAAGTAAAATAGGAAAGAACAAAGAGGCAGCTTTTTTTTTTCTTTAAGGAAAAATTAAATGGTATATGTACGTTACATTCACATGACATCAAATATGAAAATGGTTAAGCACCATTAAGCAGGAGGAAGAGACGAATTTTAATCTGTGATGTCAATAAGTTTGTATAACAAAAATGCAACCAAACACACTATGGGGATTATTTATGCAAATACTGGAAATCCAATTTCGGGCCCTGCAATGAAATATCTAATCTAGCGTAAAGAGAGATGTTTTGATGACAGAAAACTTTTGTATTTTAAAAAAAAAAGGTGTGAAAGTAAAGATTTTACGTGCTTCAGGTTTTAACAGTTTATCTGATTATGTACGTGTGACTGTGTGCACTAATCTGTCATGCGTGGAATGTGGGAGATTTCATTTAATGAGTCCACCATAACTGTGGAAGCTAGTGTATCTTTCCGATCACTTCCACATTATAAAATAAATCCAGTTGTTCTATCTTTACCCGTCTGAGGAATGGGAAAGTAAAAGTGAAAATGTAAAAAAAAAAACTACAGAAAGAAAAATGAAGTTTCTCAGCGGTTTTTCTTCAATTTCTTTCGCTCGCCTTTATTGCGAAATTCTCTTTGAAAGCCTCGAGTTGCGTGGTAACCGATTATTGGAAGATTTAGCATTAAAACAGATTATGCGCTTGTTTTATTTATCGTGGCCTTTATTTATGTTTCTTAGATGCTGATAATCGATTTCTATGCGAAAAGTATCTTTTCTTCAACGTTATAACCTTTATTTCATCGCACATAAACATTATGTACAGGTGCATCTCAAAAAAATTAGAATATCGTGGAAGAGTTCATTTTTTTCCGTAATTTAATTCAAACAGTGAAGCTTTCATATATTCTAGATTCATTACACATAAAGTGAAATATTTCAAGCCTTTTTGTTTTAATTTTGATGATTACGGCTTACAGCTCATGAAAATCAAAAATCCACTATCTCAAAATATTAGAATATTTCAAAAGATCAATCTTAAAAAAGGATTTATAATATAGAAATGTCGAACTTCTGAAAAGTATGTTCATATATGCACTCAATACTTTTTGCACGAATCACTGCGTCAATGCGGCATGGCATGGAGGCGATCAGCCTGTGGCACTGCTGAGGTGTTATGGAAGCCCAGGTTGCTTTGATAGCAGCCTTCAGCTCGTCCGTATTGTTGTCTGGTGTTTCTCATTTTCCTCTTGACAATAAGGCGAGTTGGTTGGCCAATCAAGCACAGTAATACTATGGTCAGCAAACCAGTTACTAGTAGTTTTGGCACTGTGGGCAGGTGCCAATTCCTGCTGGAAAAGGAAATCAGCATCTCCATAAAGCTTGTCAGCAGACGGAAGCATGAAGTGCTCTAGAATCTCTTGGTAGACGGCTGCGTTGACTTAGGACTTGATAAAACAGTGGACCAACACCAGCAGATGACATGGCATCCCAAATCATCACTGACTGTGGGAATCTCACACTGGACTTCAAGCAACTTGGATTCTGTGCCTTTCCACCCTTCCTCCAGACTGTGGGACCTTGATTTCCAAATGAAATGCAAAATTTACTTTCAACTGAAGAGAGGACTTTGGACCACTGAGCAACGGTCCAGTTCTTTTTCTCCTTAGCCCAGGTAAGACGCTTCTGATGTTGTCTCTGGTTCAGGAGTGGCTTGACACTAGGAATGCGACACTTGTAACCCATTTCCTGGACACGTCTGTGCGTGGTGGCTCTTGATGCACTGACTCCAGCCTCAGTCCACTCCTTGTGAAGCTCCCCCAAATTCTTGAATCGGCTTTGTTTGACAATCCCCTCAAGGATGCGGTCATCCCTCTTGCTTGTGCACCTTTTCCTACCACACTTTTCCCTTCCAGTCAAATTTCCATGAATATATTTTGATACAGCAGTCTGCGAACAGCCAGCCCTTTCAGCAATGACCTTCTGTGGCTCATCATCCTTGTGAAGGCTGTCAATGAGTGTCTTCTGGACAACTGTCAAGTCAGCAGTCTTCCCCATGATTGTGGTTGTGTGTACTGAACCAGACAGAGATTCATGGTATTTATACTGCATAAATAGTGATTTACTCAAACTCGAAATGTAATGTTCTAATATTTTGAGATACGTTTTTTATATATTTTTAAAGCTGTAGGCCGTAATTATCAAAATTAAAATTAAAAAATGCTTGAAACATTTTAGTTTACATGTAATGAGTCTAGAATATATACAATTTTCACTTTCTGAAATAACTGACAACAAATATTGAACTCTTCCACGATATTCTAAATTATTGAGATGCACCTGTATATATATGAGAGAAAATGTAAAGAAGAAACTAATTTGTTTGATATTGTGCACGATAACGAATTTTATATACGATTTAGGGAAAACTTGTCAGTCTGCTGGTTTGTCTTACTAAATCGCTGCGGTCAGGGGCCCAAATTCGATGCCAGGTCGAAACTGACTCGGTTTGGCAACGTTCCTGGTATGTTTTTTTTTTCCACCAGCCAGCTTTGAGAGTTTCCTCCCGCATCTAAAAATAAAGGGTTTTAGTCGGAATTTCCGATCAATTTATTTCTGAGCAGCGTGGAAGGGTTAGAGGAGCCCCAGGACCCGATTTACTATTTTGTCGGGTTATGGATGAGATCTAGAACTGCCGACATGTGAATTCTGGTTGCCACATGATGGTGTTTGGACTAAGTAAATGCAACGTTAATCCCGCAAGTATTATCCTTAATTCTCAACAATAATTTCGATCTGGATAAACAGTTGGTAACGTGGAAATAAATTTACACGAAATGATAATTCGAGTTGTTTGGCCAAGACAAAGCTATCTCAGCTGACGCCGACTGACATCGAATATTTTTCTTATAAGACTCGAGTTTGTGCCGGTGTAGGTTTGTGAAACAGCCGATATTTTATAGTAATTTTTCTTATCTTAAATATACTCTTAATTGAAGATTCTAGGCATTCTCATCAGATATAAGGTCCGGCATTTTAAATATCCATAGATGGTTAGTTCCTGGGAGATAATTAGCAAAGCACATACACTCAAATACGGAACTTGAAAGGTTAAGTCACAAAATATATACAGACGTTTTGAACAGTAAACTTGATCGGTATTACACCGGTTGAGCAATACCACAAAGAAGGAGAAATAATGGGAAGCGTAGTGCCCGACAGCCGGATTCTTTGTAAGAAAAACCAAATCAGCGCCAATAAAACGTATAAATAAGGTAAATAGAGCAGCTAACGAAGCATGTGCTGACGTAAATCAATGCCTTGTAGCGTAGTCGATCGATTTGGTGTTTGTACGCTGACAATGGAAGCCATGAAGGCAGGCGATCGCAGTTTGTTGGAAAGAATGCGCTAAATGTAGTTCTTAGACGCCAATTTGGTAGAGGAATGTTATCTGATTAAAGAAGACAGCGTTCTGTGTGTCCGAAGCTTGGGCTATTTCTACTGGAGTGCTCATCCACTGAGAGGAGTAGGTTGAAATCTACGTTGAAATTAAGTCTGGCTGCTATCTTTTGGTTTAGTCACATCATCATTTAAAATGTGATGAAATGCCAATCTTACTTTTTTCTTTCTACTGACAAACTAAGAGAAACATCGTTACGCGGATGGTACTCGCTTGATTTTAAATGTGATAAATAGTAAATTATTATATAAACCCTGACTTTTCGTCTACTTAAGTGATTACATATATTCTGGATGACCTGAAAGAGCTTACTTAATATATCAGACGGAAATGCTCCTCTTCCGATGTCGATGACGAACGCCGGACCTTAGCACGCCTCAGAGGTGAACATCAAGGTGCGCATTCAGCCCTCTTATATGACTAATCAGGGCATGAATGTTACGGACCGTGCTCGTTCTTTGAGGATCCGCCAACGAGGGGTCCATCTACAGCGACCGGTGGTCAGTTTAAGAAGTCACGAGGCAGCGATTGAAAACAAATGCTACCGACCAGAGACACACGAAGGAGCAGGATATAGCCAACATGTACATGCTTCCTGGTAAAGCTATACGGCAATGAAATACAAGTCAAGAAAACAGAACTGTTTATCAGAAAAACTGGAATCCTGACGTAGACGTCTGGGACAAATTTAAGAGAAAGAGGTTGCTGCCGAACACAAAGTTTGCTGTCGGTAAAGAACAAAGATGCGCCTTTTCTCCAGTGCTATTTAATATAATTTATTTATTTACTCAATGGATATATTTATTGACAATATTAAATCTGGTTACCAGTTATCTGTTGTTCTTTAATCGTTAATGAAACATTGTGTTATAATTATGTATATTTTACACTGTGACAAGTAGTGAACATTGGATCATTTGTTTAAAAGCAAAAGTTGCTGAAATAAATTTGGCCAACTGTAGATTTCGAAGAGAACTGGAGAAGTTTATGGGATGGAAATAAATTACATAAAAACTGCTGTTATTTGCATAATTTTTTTTAACAAAAAAAAAACTCCCGATACCTGTAATCAGATATTTGTTTACGGATCGACTATCTTGTTTGTGTACTGGCTTACGTTTTAACAGCTGATCTAATGCCGATGTATATGAGAAAGAAAGGAGGGGGAGTTAGACAAACAAACTTGAAAATTAAAACTCATTCTCATCCATCGACTCTGCGGGAAAGTTCATGTTTTTTCCTAAACCAAAATGTTCGTCTAAGTATCCATGGTAACGATGTTTTAGTTTAGCTATGAACGATTACTGGAATAAAATACAAAAAGGGTCTCCATGTATACTGAGAGGAATTTAAAACACATTTATAGAAATGAGAGTAAATGAACAGTCCAGTGTCGACTGTGTAGTATATTCTTACACACGTGACACCCAACAACAGCTGGACGTCTACTGATAAAGCTGAACAATGACTAATGTAACACAATTCGACCTGGGCGTAAGGGGTATCCAATTTTGAACAGTAGGTGTATCCACCGGGTGCAGCAAGGTACGCTTTAAATGTCAAGACATAGACTGGCAGAGTCTATGCACCGCATTCGGAGGTAACTGAAATCGTTTTCACGATCGGCGCCTTAAGTCATCACACAGGCGCTCAATGGTATTAAAAACAGGAAATCTAAACGATCGGTTCAATATTCGAATGTTGCGGTCATTTACAAAAAGCCCACGCAAAAAAAAAAGCGTCTGTCAGGGTTAGTGAAACACTCGCTGTCTTTATGGAATAGGAGGAGCACAAGTTACAGGACGGTGCCAGTGTGATTCTGAGCGTTCGTGCTGCCTTTTATAGTTATGACCTCGGAGAAAAATGACGTCGTGCCATTTTTGACGAGTCAGGTATTCCCAACTCAAAGCCCGACGTTTTCTCATCAAATAACAGGGTTTGTCCATGGCAGGGATGTCGGAAACAAGTGCTTTGTTCTGAAAGATGTTGGCCGACAGTTCTGTCACCAATATGTTTCTGTTTGACATCAACACCACCACCACCACCACCACCATCGCCAGTGGTTCTTGCAGATCGAATCGGATCCGAAGATGATGCGATCTTGCGCTCCAATGATCAGCGGTTGGAGTTTTGGTTGCGGTCTGACGGAAACCGTTCCTGTTGCGTTGACAAACGGTTATACCAGCGTTCAACAACATTCACAAAGCATGATTTGTCTCGCCATTCGTCCTGTGTAGTATCGTGCCTGCGCGTGTGAGATAAAATTAGTCTTTCTATTCTTTTTAAGATCCTTAATGTACGCAAAAAGAGTGAACCACAGAATAAAAAAAACCCACAAATGTCGGGCTTTGCTTGTTCAACTTGAGACGGTATCAAAACAAGTAATGTAGCATAATTCGTGAGACAGTCAGCACATTAGTTAAAACGATTTGCTTTGATCAAGTATAAGCGTTTATTCAAAAATATTTTCAAAACCGATTAAATCCATACTTCGTTCTTAATCACTAAGCACACTTCTGGCCAGTAGTCTCTCAAGCCCACGGTTGAAAAATGTAGCGAACATAGCCATTAAAATCTTCTGTAATGGACACGGTATGACCCAGAGGTACTTCACTTCAACCGTGTCCAATCACTCGGCAGCTTTCGTAGCTATTTTTTCAGCAGTGCGATACAGAATCTTAACTCTTTATCTCCCAAAGCCGCCCCCCCCAAAATAGCTTTTTAAAATCTTACTCCATTCAGAACTTTTATTAAAACAACAAAAAATGTCATTGTACAACCAGTTTCTTTCAGGTAGTAAGTAATATATGCTTACATTTTTAGTTACTGAGATGCTTGATGTTTTTTTTGTTGTTTAAGTTGTTACAGTGATGTTTGTAAATGATAATTCAGTATCTATGGAGAGAGACTTTGTCCGGGTTTTCCCCATCACGCTTGATACAACGAGTTAATAAGCTTACGTGTCGTCGATATGTACTCGCCGCCGAAATCCGTTTAGTTCTGTTTTGATGTACATTGTTGTTACTTCTTTGCTTGCAGTGGCTGTCCGATGGTCTTGAAATGGTCTTCCGGACTAAGTGAGCCCTGATGATAGCGGCAAAGTTCTCTGAAATGCAGATTTATTGTTTTGTCGTACTTCCACTAAAATGGTGATGCTTACTGTCTAAAATACCTACATATTTGGGTTCTTAGCCCTGTGATTTTGACAGAAGATTGGAGGATTGGGTAAAAAAAGAGAGAATAAAAATTTCCCTTTCATAGGCTTTATTTGCATTTTTTAAATATATTTTTTAATCCAAAAGCTTGCACTTTTAAGTTTAGATTTGGTTTTAATCATTTATTTAAACTTTGATTTTTATACCTGCCGTAGGCTTTTAAACAGTCGCACAAAGAGCTATAAATTTGACACCTGAACTTGAGAGATGGGGAAGATAAGTATGGCAAAATAGAATTCCAGCTGGCGATAAAGAGGGTAGATTGTGAACACATTTCCTTGAAATATTTGGCTTGAATGATACAATTAATAATAATAATATATTAAGTACCTATATTACTGTAACTAATTGTCAGTCCATACTTGCGTGGGGAATACTGTGCTTGTTAGGCTCTTTTGAACGAAGAAATTAAAATTATAAACCTATGCAAACACAACTCTCACCTACACAAAGCTGCTGAGGTTTGGCAAGAAAGCTGTGGAGCATCCCTGTATGTTTGGCAAATGAAGAAATTACAGTTTACAGAAGTTCTCTTCAAATTATTGATATAGACAAGAGGTAAAATTAATTTCATCCTTGGAGTAAAGTGGTTGGTATTTTTCTTTTAGATGAACCCTGCCCTGGCTATAGTATTCCAAGAACATCTCACAGCGGCGAGCTAAAAGGGCGAAACGATATAGTATATCAGCTCTGGCGATCGAGCCAGTTACTCGGGAACGATTGAGAACTCCTGAGCGAGAGTCAAAATGCGAGCCGGTGTAGATATAACCCATAGAACCTTCTCCAAATCTACTCGAAAAAGTCCAGCAGAACTCTTCGTTTTTAGATGACGGAAGAGACCGGAGTTCCAGAAAAAAAATCCCCCAAGCGGCCAGACAACGAAGAAGATCGAGAATAAATCATGGTAAGGAGGGGTGGGGCATCAAACCGAGCCGGTTGCGATTCGAATTGGGGCTTTTAGCCGTGAGAGTCTAGTAAATTCCACTAAACTACTGCCTGTTTGAGTCGTTCTTTAAAGACCCAAGTTCTAAATTGTTTCCGATAACTGTCCTTCAACTTTTAACGTAATCTTCAGTCTACATACGTTTAGCAACTAACTTCTTTTCCATTCTACCGTATTACAATAACAGATATAGGATTGATTAAGTTTCCTCCGTTGTGCTTGGCAAATTGTGCCCTTCCTAGGTTATCTTGAGTACTCAGCCATCCTTAAGTTTAATTTGTCATCGCTTTATCTAAAACGTCTTCCCTATTTTTGTAAGGTACACTGGAAATACGGCCAAAGGGTTGAATTTATAGGTACATTGTTAGGCATGAGCAGTTTTTTTTTTCTCTTAGAGGCCTGAATAGAATGTAGCCATCACAACTCCAAGTTAATCTTTCCACACACTCGAGACGGAGCGCTTGAAATTTGAACGACCACTCTAAAGGCATCTAACGTGTTGATCGCCTAATTAGTTGTAAATTTTCAAGAAAATTAAAGCTTCATATATTGATTTATATATTCGTACAACTGCATTTCCACAGTATTGATATGTAGTGTTATCACCGCCTTAATAAGAGTTTTCAGGAAGGTGTGGTAGTGCTAAGATTGAGGGCCCTGGCTCGAAAACTGGTCGGTACCAATTCGGTTTGGCGTTCTTTCTTGGCATGATTTATTTTCGCCCTTCTTCACAGCCGGCCAGGTGACTTCCCTTCAAATACTCTGGTTTCCTACCACATCTGAAAAATTAGTTCTGCTAAGCATTTATCTTTCGAAGACGGAAGTGCTTAGCGCCACGTAGCGCGGAACTACGCTTCCTCCCCCTGGCTTGTTCGTCTCTTGTAGACATCGGTATACAAGATATAAAAAGAATAGTATTAGGTTTTTAAAACATTGCCGAACTCACTTTTAACTCCTCTACTTTAGCCATGCTAAATGGTGAACCAAACCAAGGAGCAGTTGCTATTAAGACTTACCAAAATCTCCTTAATAATAAGCTTCTCTGGTGCGGGGGAATTTCATGGAAATTTATTTCATCTCACGAATAAAACTCCCGAAATGTTGGTTCTTTAGTTCTACTATTAAATTGATAAGAAATAGCCAAATCATCCTTTTATTTTCTGTTGAGCTGAGGTGAAAATATACGGTGATGGATTGTTTGTTTCTCGATCCACCGTGAAAGTAACGCCTATGACTTGTTGGGCACTACTTTGAAGAAAAGTCCGGTTTCATCAGAATTATGAATATCATCTGACAAACATTCAGTCGATAGGTTGCTGAGCCAAATGTGGATTGCCCATATGCAGTGGTAATGTTCACTTTACATGTTACCCCACGTTGATGATATACTGGCTTGGACACCAAACTGTTTGACGATTTCTGAATACATTCTTTCCGTCTTTCACAGCTTTGAAGGCTTGATATTTATCTTCAATAGACTACATTTAACTTGCAATTTCGAGATGCTGTCGACTTCACAGATACTGAATTAATGATGTCAAAGAGCAATGACTACAAAAATACAAAATTTGACATAAGTTTAATTTTGTATATTTTATTATAATAAATCACGCAAATATATGTTGAATTCTTATTCACAGTTCACTTTATGACACTTCTCAACAATTTGATATGCATTTCTCACTTTGATTAAATAGTGGTGTTTTGAGCAACCAAAACCGTTATCGTAATCATATTTTGTTTTACCAGGTGTTCATTGAACTGTCAGCTTAAAAGGTGTTAAATATTTCTATAAGAATAGGTATTGTTTGCCCTTCATCGACATAAAAGAGTAGTTGATCACGCATTACTGGACTTGCGCATTCATCAAATGGAGATTTTTTTTTTTTTAATTGTGTTAGTTGATTTACTGGGTTTAAATGATTGTCACTATCATACCGAATCATTTTGCTTCTCGCATTCACCGATGGAACTGTCAGATATTTGCTTTCCTTCAGTCACTGTCAAGATGAAGAAGGCCGACAACAACAAACAAGCAATAAATCTCGAAGTTTCAGCAAAGTGGTTCTTTTGCCTGGCGAGACTCTGGCTATCTTCAGCTATCTCCACCGTTACTAGGTACTTTCACATGCGAAAACAATTTATCTTACGATAATCCAGTTTTGTTCGTTTTGGTTCCATCCCCAGCTGGGGTCTGTGGAAAGAATTTCTGTTTTCCTTCTTCTTTTTCGTCTGCTTATTAGTTGGCACTGCTCTTGCGCTCTGTCGACTCGATATACACACCATTATAGAAAACGAACACGGTAACCCCTCCCGCCTGCTACAGCGCCATCCTCGGCGTATCATCCAATTTGTCCGAAGCAGACGATGTAATTAATGGTAAGGTAATCTATAAAAATATCTTACATTTAAGATATACGACCCATACACAAGGACAGTGATATTTAAATGCTCATTATGATTATTCAGAGAAGCTTACTGGATACCACCTTCGGCCTCCAAACAAAAGAGCTTTGGTTTCGTATCCCGGTAAAAATCAGAATTATACTCCAACAAGAGCCGACCGTCCATTGTTCGGTCGATAGACTGCAAAGTGAATTGCTATTTTATATCTAATCCGGATGTCGCTGGCCTTGTAATTACGCGAGAGACTCCGTCGAACAGCCAGACGGACTTCGTTCTTTGTGGCGCGTTGAGGCTGGCTTAACATTCCTGACTTTACCTTCCTGGTAGACACGTTCACTTAACAAAGAAATGTGACTCCCTCATCAACCCCGATAATTAGACTCTGTTATCACCCCCCACACCCCGTTTGTGCATTGTGTACTCGCCAGCAGACTCGACCACCCAGAGCCTGAATGAACCCTAATGACAAGATCTTGGGTGGTTTTTGCTCCAAACTCGCACTTCTTGTGTGAATTGCAACCACGAAGAAACAAGAAAGTGTTGTTTTTTTTCCCCTTCTCTCTTTTCTATGATGCGTGTTTCACGTTACAACTGCCGCTCGGTTGGCTCGCATGTCAGACCGGGAAAGACTAACCAGTGTACCCGTCTTGTTCAGTGACCATCGACTCTATATTTTAAGTTATATCTACAGATTAAACAAATATAAAACAATAACAAAATCAAACAAAGAAAAATAAGGCTGCAGAACAGGTTATCGTAATCGATGCTTTGAACTTTCAAGTAAAGAAACACTACCATTTGCTTTCAAAAGATACTAGCCAAACGCTGCAGAATTTATTATAACTTAACGGATATAACGATATGCTTTGTTACCTGCAGATATATTTTGATATTCGTTATCCATGAAGAAAAGGAAAATTTTCTTAACGCGTACTTCTGCCATCATCTGAGTGGATTTTGTTTGATATCGCGCCTTCGTTCAATCTGAAAAGCAAAACATTCCCATAAAATCATATTTTGAAAATTATAAAATTGTATTTGTTAAATAAATTGAGCATTTTAAATGTATATAACAATAATAATAAAAATCGAGGTAAAAATGTTCCAGTGGGGAATAGCCAGAAAGCTATATTAGATTATTACTGACTAATAATACCCAGAGTCTGTTAAAGGCAGCTATATAAGATTTTAAGAAATATAGATTATATCCTAAATTTGTAGCCTTTTTATTTGCGTATGCGAGTAGCAATATCTTACTTGTACAACAAATAACTTCTGAATACAATTTTTTGGCTTCAATGTTTTTCCCAAGCTTCGTTAATATCAAAATTTTTACCAAATGGGAAGTATAAGCGGTGCTAATCAAAACTTGTAGAGAAACTGAAATTCCATGTTGAAAATTGTAGATCATTGACCAAAGTTTCCACGCAGCTCGTATTGAATTTTATCCTACCGTTTCTAACCTCCCCAATATATCTGAGTTACCAGATATATCACAATTGTTGTAATTGTTCTTGCCCATATAACAGGAAATCTAAAAGTATACAAAAGCTGATGAAACAAAACAAGGAGAAAGCAAATAATGCTTATCAAATTACACAACTGCACTGCTTCGTTTTTCGGGCTTTGGACGCGTTCCGGCTTTTAAGCGACTCTAGTTGAGGCCAATTCCTGCTTCCTTTCCAGCTCGGTTATAGAGCTCACATTATGGAGATGAGGCGTAAGGAATTCCGATAGCTTTTCACTCGCAGTCGTCCAAAATAACTCTTAGACGGCTCACCAGAGCGTGGCAAAGTACCTTTTAAATCGATAATCTTTTAAATCAAGAATTTAAAGAGCGGGTTATTGGCGCAACTTTGGATGACAAGTGCCAAGGAAATTAAGAACTTCAAAGAAAGATTATTCGTCTGTGAGGGAAGTGTGACTGAATTGAATCAATGCATGACCAAAGCTGTTGCATAAACAATGGAGTTAAAAGATTTTTACTGCCCACCTCACGTCAGTACCTCTTTTTGCCAGTGTAAACATTTCTGTGCTAAAATTATTCATACATATCAAATATTCCTACATACACAGCCATGGCGGCCAAAAGTTTTGCATCACTCCACTAATAACAATAGCAGAATCTGTCGCCAAATCTACGGTCACGCACCTTGACCCCCACTGTAGCCGTGACCTCTTCTGTCTCCAAATCTACGGTCACGCACCTTGACACCCACTGTACCAGTGACCTCTTCTAGTTGTCTGGTGTCACGTGTCGCCGAGGTCTTTTCGGAGATGACGTATTCCGTGTTAGATTTCAGTGTCTCGGTCACTATTTCATCACGTGGAGGTAAACTACCCAGCGGTATCCTCTTCTGTACGTCAGTGACGTAACGCTGTTATCGTGCACATTCAGCAGGTTCCGTTCGACTTCATCAAACAGAATTGGAAAATTCTAGGCTTGTGCAAAACGTTTGGCCGCCATAGCTGTAGCTATGCCGACAAACATTTCTTTAATTTCTTTGGAGCGCACCACGAGCGAAAAACAGTGATTTAGACAAATGTGGAAGAATTTGCTCCCCATGAAAGTTATCAAACAACATATTAAAAACGTATTTTCTTTATCTCATAAAACACTTTAAAATAACTAACTGTGTAAAAGAATGAAACGTATTCCTTCTCTTAAAAATCATCAGCGATGCCGTAGAGGAAGATAATAAAAAGTTTGTGTGGTAGAAGTTGTAAATGTTCATTCATTAATACAATGGATAAAATATTTAAAAAATAGGAATGTGGAGTTTTCAGGTTGTGAGATTGCGAATAGGCAGCGGGGTTAGTCTTGCAACTTTCGTATAACAGCAAGAGCTAATAATAATAATAATAATAATAATAATAATAATAATAATAATAATAATAATAATAATAATAATAATAATAATAATAATAATAATATCTTTGTATGGAACAGTAGATGTCTCACAAATGCAAATAATTTTAGTACTCAGAAATCACCGCGGGCAGATTGTAGTATCGATGAGAACTTATCCGGCCAGCATAAACAAGGTTTTATAAGATTTCACAGTTTGTGAGCATCATTAGTAGGAAAAACCTGATGTTTCCTGGAACAGTCCTTCCCGGCTAGGATCTCGTAGTAAGCTATCCTCGGGCGAAAAGGGTTTACGCCGAGCGCCGAACAAGTTATCTGTGAGAAGGCGGAATCAAAGATTAGACTTGGGAGATACTTGTGTGTCGTGTCTTGGTGTAAAACGATTTCCAGCCTTGGCTGTAAAATGATTTGGACCGGAAGAGAGAGAAAAAAAAAAAAACACGTGAAAAAGATCTCGATTTAAAAAAAAAATCTGGAAAACAGCAAAATCATAAACATAATGACATAATGTTGGTACTGGTAGTCATAATCTTTAAGTTTTCAAAATTATTAAAGTGCTGGTTTCCTCGTAGTGAGACTGTTCTTTAGAAACGTATTATTTTCTGGCCATTATAAGAGGGAGCACAACGATTTATTTCTTCATTTGTATACTTTTTAAGGATATGCTGAGCGTAACAATCTATAGATGCTGAAGTTTAAAGTACATTTGATCAAAAATATTACAAATGACCAAACCGTAGACTACCATTAGGTGCTGTTGACTCATTTCTAAAAATCCAATGAAGACACACGAAAAACGCGCACCAACTGACACCAAATGCATACAAATAATAAATAAAGAACTCAAGTAGCTCTAGAAACAATAATTTCGTTGTGGACGTTTGTGTATATGGTCGTAAAATATGGGTATAAAAGGGTATAATGTAGCCAACATCCGTTGCACGACGAAATCCATAATGGCCATCTGAAGATACTGTCACGTGACAAGAGACTCCTCGCAGATGAAGGGGGATCCAGGTCGGTCAAGTTGCTATCGACTTTATTGTCTTACGCTCAGTTATGTGGCGACTGAGCGCGCGTTACCCTTAAACCGGTGACATTAATGACAAGCTTGGAATAGTTCATCCACGTTGTGCAGCATTTGTGTTAAACGGGTGATTAGAGATTGGTCTCTGTAAAACAGGGTAACAGACTCGATTAGCCTTGCAAGGTGCTATTATCGTAGGACAAAAGATCCGATGCAAGCAAGTGATGTTTTCTAATAAAAAGTGGTTCACTTTCAATCTCCCTGACGACAGAAAAATAACGTTTAGTAGCATCGAGGACACCGCTATTCTACTCGCCTCTCAGTGCTATGATCCTCACTACGTTCTTTAGAGTTAAGTCACCTAATTCTTCATTTATCGAACATCTCTGGGGCGTTTATGACAGATGTAGGGCTTGGAAATCCATCTCTTCCGGACCTTCATGATGTCAGTGCAACCTTTATAACACCTAGGTTTGGTTTCCTCGTGTGCGAAGAGTGCGCGGTGTTTCGGCTAAAGCATCTCCACACTTACAATTAGGCTGATTACCACTGACACCAGAAGAAAGAAGACCCAGTAAAACTCTTTTGATTTGTAACTAAAGGGAACCGGAAAGCCCGGAGGTACCTTGTGCGAAACTGAGCTGATAAAAATTACGTAAACATCAAACACGGAACCAAACTACAACTGCCCCCATGGCAAGCGGGCGCGCTAATTTTACTTAGCGTCACCGCCATTAGTCTGATATCTGTCGAACAACAAACATGGTTTATTTGTATTTAAACAGGCAACTCATAGCGTGGAGTAAAATTGGAAAATTGGTGTTAAAATACAAGAAAACTTTCAAAAAATCATCGTAATTGATGAAATTAAAAAGATCGATGCCGATAAATAAAAGTTATTAAAATAATTTTAAACTACAATTTTTGCATCGAGAAGAAAAACTGAACATAAGTGAGGTTAATTCAAAACAGTGTAGAGCGCTCGGAAGCAAGAACATCCTGAGTTGTAACGGAAAGAGAACTATGCGTATTGAGAATGCGATGGGTATCACGAATACTGCAACAAGTATTTAAAGTGAGATATTTACAGCCTTATCCAAAAGTTTTGCATCATCCTAGAATTAAAAAAATTTTGCTCGATAAAGCGAAATTAAACCGGCCCAACTCACACAATAACAATGTGACATTGTTGACGTTACTGACGTTGTTGATGTAGATGACGTTACTGACGTTACTGAGTTTGATGACGTTACTGATGTTGTTGAGTTTGATGACGTTACTGACGTTGTTGACGTTACTGAGTTTGATGACGTTAGTGACGTTGTTGATGTTACTGACGTTGTTGACGTTACTGACGTTGTTGACGTTACTGAGTTTGATGACGTTACTGACGTTGTTGACGTTACTGACGTGATGACGTGCGTACCTCTGTGTAGTTTACCTCCACGGACTGAATGGGAAAACGACCAAAAGTGTGAGAGGTGACAGTTTGAAATCTACAAACACAGGATTTCCGAAAAGACCTTATAAGGGATGACGACAATCGGGGACCAGACAATTAGAAGGGGTCACGGGTACAGGGCCAAGCTACATCAGTATAGATTTGGAGATATAGATGTTGTTTCTGAGGTGATGTAGAACGTTTGGCCGCCATGGCTGTATTTTTGACAGACATAAAAACGTTGTATTTTATTGTTTTGACATCGGCTGAGGCCTCGGTTTTCAATAGACAATTGTAGGTAGGTGATACTGCTCACGATTATATCTCATTTTCTGCTGCGCTGTGTCTAGTCAACAGGGAGTACCCGGTTTTGAACGATTTGGTGGAGAATGTGTTATGGTGTTGGGGAAATGTCTTAACGTGCAGGAAAATCGCTAACGATCAGGCCAGAGATGAGGTCGATCATACAGGACAAACTGTCCTTAACGCAGATATTTATGTAGTCTCTGACTCCAAAGCTTTGTTCTGTTATCAAGCCGATGCATAATTTATTAAATAAATAATTTCATTTAAAGCTGTTAAAGATTCTATATTCCTTCTTGCAGCTGGTGCCCATGACTGTAAAACGAGTCCTTCTTTCCAGGTAACAGTATACACAGAAATCCACGTGTTTTACAGAGGAATAATAATTTAAATAAATAAATAAAAGTTAATCTGTTTTACCGGGAAGGGATGAATCTTAGAAACCACGCAAGGAAAAAGTGAAAACCCTTTAAATTTAAAAATGAGAGCTTTAATCCAAAAGAGTATATTATAAAAATTCAAAAGGAAAGCGAAGAGATTTCAATCCGTAAACTGTAGAATACGGATTCCTTCTTACAGTAATGACCGTCTGTTAGGGTCAGGTAGAGGGGATAGGCTGGGTGTAGGTTTTAGGATTAGGATTATGTTCATATTTAGATATTTTGCTCCACACGGTCAAAATGACTTTGACTTCCTTTGTCATGTCTCCTTCGAATAACGGCTAATTTTACAGGCCTGCTAACGCTGCTTACATTCCAGAAAACACGCAGCGTGAGAAACTGAATGAGTCAGTCTGCCTTGTTTTCCCCCTCCCCCAAAAAATACCCGACGAGAATTCACACTCTCTGTCGTGCCAGGCAGTCAGACAGACCAGAACTCTGAAGCTATCCCGCAGCCGAGCTAAATAAAGCGTCTGATTGGTGGAGTTAAACCGCGCGTGGATAGCTGGGCCGAGATTAAGTCTGTTACCCGAGGATCCTATTTATGCAACCATTAAGGAGAGTAATTACAAGCCATGCAAGGAATAGAGAAGGGTGGAGAAGAGTCCTGATAGTAAGGGGAAGCCCCGGTGAAAGTGTTTGACGCCAACGTTTTCTACACATTTGCTTCGCTTCTTTCTTTCTGCCTGGCACATTTGATGGCTGAACTGCACGCTCCGATACCAGGATTTATTTCCCACTCCCAGCGAATGCTAATTGGATCCCGGAAAGGCATCCTGTCACTCTGGATAAATCAGTGGTAGTACTAATAGAACTAACGGCGAGTTTATGACAGAAAACGACAGACAAGATCGGTTAGCAGTGTCACTAGGAAATTTCCCTCTTTCTCTTTTGGTCCTGGTTAAATTGATATTCATTAGAAAGTGACTGTTTGAAGGCCCGCTGCAGCGTAAATAATGATAGAACAGTTCGTGGGAAAATTAGCACAATGGGGTTACAATGATCTTCGATCAAAGACATCCTAGACCCGAAATATAAATTAAATTACATTAACAATCCGTCTGACATGTTTCTAACGCGGGTACTACTGAGTACTGTCACTGATGACCTTCTTTCTATATGCCAACAAGGATGTCACTACAGTCAATAAAGACACCAATCAACCTTTTCGATTCATTAAATTTTTACACCATGATACTCTATACTAAAAAAAATCCATTAGTCCGCGTATTATTTTATTTATATACAGCCGTTGCCATAAGTTTTATGTCACCGTAGAATTGTCTAATCTCTTTTGATGAAGTCTAATTAAACCGGCCCAATTCACACAATAACAATATATGTGGCGTTACTGACGCTGTGACGTTGTTGACCTTACCGACGTTGTTGACGTTACTGGCGTTGATGACGTTACTGACGTTGATGACGTTGTTGACGTGATGACGTGCGTACCGCTGTGTAGTTTACCTCCACGGACTGAATGGGAAAACGACCAAAACTGTGAAAGGTGACAGTTTGAAATCTACAAACACAGGATTTCCGAAAAGACCTTATAAGGGGTGACGACAATCGGGGACCAGACAATTAGAAGGGGTCACGGGTACAGGGCCAAGCTACATTAGCATAGTTTTGGAGACAGATCTTGTTACTGTTATTTCTAGGATGATGTAGAACGTTTGGGTGTGGTTGTATATAGATGTGTATGTGTGGTGTGTATATATTACTATTCCACGTAAAATCGGCTTATTGGTTTTTCATGGCTTTCATTAAAGAAGTCAAGCAGTCTTTTCTTTTACTCTGTTTGCCTGCACAGATAAGGCTCTAAAATAGGTAGATGAGAAATCATAAAATTTTGCACATAAGAGGTTTGCCACATTAGGGCAATAAACAATGGTCATAGAACAGTAAAGTATATAAACCGTTTCCAAAGGCCAGGAGCTGAGCTACAACACGTCAGAAAGGTGGTTCAGATCTAGATAATCTAAAATACCAACAACCCATTAATATTATTGAAATAAAATGAAGTGCGGATCCACATCTATATCATCAAGTACTAACCTTCCAGATTGAAAGATCTAATTTGCCTTTATTTCCACCAGCAGCTTTTTATTCTCCAGCTATTAGTTTCTTCGTTAGCTATTTTCTTTAAACGTTGATTCCTCACGACATGTTGCAATAAAATGTATAGTGCTAAATGGGTGCCAATGGATAATCGTACCATCTCCCTACACCAATGATATATTGGAGAGCCTTACTTACCGCGTGACCTTTGGCGCAGACTGACGCCGCCCTATCTAATTTCGGCACAAGTTCACCGCGACGGTCCCTTCAGAAACAGTTGTTAGTTTTGACGTAGGAATGCTTGCAAAACACTTTCTTCAGCAGCGCTTCTGTAACCGGCAGCTCCGGCGCCGGAGCATGATAACCGTGTGCGGCTAATACACCTCGACGTAAGAATTCCAGTCAGCTTCCTTCGTTTTCAAGCGCTACATTTTTTCCGCAGATAATCCCGTCTGGTCGACACTGCTTCGAATTCTTCTGCAGATGCCCATGAAGCCATTTTCTGGAGCCAGCTTGATAGCTTACAAGATAAGGTGGGGGAAATAAACATAACTATCCTTTGTACACGGTGGACTATTTCTCGGGGGTTCTTAATTTATTCCGACATTCACGGTGAACTAAAGAAATGTGCTTCGAATTACTGACCATGGTTAAGTATTCCGTCTTTGAGAAGTCTGTCTGGGGTGGGGATTTATTTTCGTGACCTTTTCGAAGAAAGAGAGAGAAAAATAAACAATCGAAAATATTGGAATAAAACAATTAACTAAATCCATTTAAATGGCTGTCTGGCAGAGTATTAGAAAGACTTTGTTTAATCGATAAATAATTTTAAAAAACTGTATTACCAGTGTAATAAATGGTCACCCAAATGATTTAGTAGGTTTTGGAAATTGCAGTAGAAACTTTATTACTTCAAAAATTCCTTTCTCACAAATTTAACTGTCATTGGTAAAGACTTCCAAGAATTATGACGCCAAACGCTTAATCTGGACGGCAGTAAATGATTCGGCCTCTGAAAATAATAGTAAAAAATCTAGGATTAATAGTAAAAAATCTAGGATTGATTCCTTGACTAATCAAACTCCTGATACAATTTTAAGTATAGGAGCGAAGATTTTGAGATAGAAGAAAAAATCAAAGTTGTATCTCTAATAAAGCGAAATATTCGCATCAGGATTTTTCAATTTAGTTTTTATACACACGTGTATCATATCGATGGGCAGTGGATTAGTGTAGGCACGTAACACGCTCGGTCGTCGTTGAAGCGGCTCAGACCGGGGCTTCCGATGGAATGGTGATTTTGTCTCTGCTCCTCTGTAGCAGCCCGCTAATAATGGCGTATAGCCCACGCTTACCGAAAATGTGGACTTGTTACCGCCGACATAACAGGGACTTGGTGAGGAGAAAAGTAGGAAATAACAAGAATAATTTTTAAAAAGATCGAAACAAGTGCAGGATTAACATCAGATCTTTTTTAATAGGGAAACGTTATATAAGACCAGATAATCGCAGGGCTAATAGCGTGCAAAGGAGTAAACGGAAGAAAAAAATTAAATTTTTAATTTTTAAAAATCAAACGATCAAAAAAACGAAACGAGTTCACATGGAAAATAAGAATAAAGAAAGATTTTTTAAAATTCTGCTTGGCCGTGTACCTGGCTTGTCTAGAAGTTCATTTTTTGTGTTCACTTGTAAGATGGATTGTTTTGTTCCATCTCGGATTTGCGGTGTATTTGTTGCTATTTTGGAAATGCATATGTAGAAAAGCCTTTTGATCAGCTGCGACTAAGCTGTATACACGTTGGAAGCCAATAGAACACGGTCCATTTCTTCACAGCCACTTAGGTCATCATGTTAATACTCCGCTGCAAGATTTTAACTGTATTCATTTCGATCCAAGACATAAATAAGTCTTTCTTAAAGGGATAATGGCTCTTCAGGGTTTTTTATGGATAAACCAATCAATCGCCAGTTTAGTTGCAACCATGCTTTGTTTTTATTCTTCTGAGGTGCCTAGCTGTGACGTAATTTGTAGTATAACTTGTTTGTAACTAAACAATAAACTAATGACAAAATTCACAAAATTTCTGGAATATCCAGTTTCTCGTTTACATTTTCTCTCTCTTTTCTTTTAGTAAATGAAGAACGATGTTTAAGAACAACTACTAAAAAGCCAAATAACACGATCATTATTAGAAGTGACGGTTGCTTCTTCGAGTGTCAAAGCTGGTACATGAAAGTTGCTTTTCTTACGTTTGGCGATTCATGTACGGAATCTTTTTTTTTAAATTCAACAGCAGACAACGTGTGACCTTCCACCACTGCTAACTGTCAACGGAATATTCAGATTATACATATTTACTTGGATTGCGGCTCCTTTATCATTACCTAGCTCCTGGTATGATATCTTCTTTGTTTTGTGGCAAGCTAAACATTGAAAGAGCAGGTGCTATTATCAATGCAGAACCGAGACAAGCCTGCAGATGCTTATCATTCGTTCTAATAGCGCTTGCGAGCGGATCAGATCCGGATAAATTTAAAAGAGATTTCCTTGCTAACCCAGTATATCTGACGTCAAATCCGGGTTTAATGAGAAGATTTGTAAGGTATTTACATATGTTTCCATCATAAGCATGTCACCCTCACTAAGTGGTGATATATACGTGCATCTTAAATAAATAAAAGATTTTTGATAATAAAATATTCAAAGTACTCATTTTTTTAAGTTGGAGATAAACAAAGCATTCGTTTCATTTCTTATTACAGAGTTGATTTATTCTGATTTTACTGCCCATAATTGCAAAAGGTATCTTATTAAATTTCTGATATACAACAAATCCTGATTGTTCTGCGTAGAAAGCAAATTTTCCATTTATTTACAGTCCACAAAGACCCAAAGACGGAAAATACTAATCCACATGGATCATTACGCAGAAAGTTTAAGTCTGTTTCTGGAGCAAGCAAATGGTTAATCAGCCCTGAAGATGGGTGGCCAGCTACTTCACATCAACACCAAAATCAGGTTTCCACTAGTTCATTACTTCACACGTATACAGCCATCACGGCCAAACGTGGAACCGACCTATCTACATCGTACACACTTTTCTTCCCCCAAAAAGCTACATTTAGAATATTTTTAGGAAATAGAAACTGTTTACAACACAGGCGCCGGGTTTCGGCCCACCCAAGAGATAGTGTTTTGCCCACCCACCCACCCCCGCCAAGGAAAGAAGAAATGGTGCTATTCCGCATACAAGTGGACGCAAATAATTGGCCATTCATTTTAATGTATGGCCTGCTGACTTATCTAGAATTCTTGCAATGTGATAAGTAATGTAAATGGTTTATAAAGATATGCCTTTATCTCTAATGAACTGTTTGCGAACAAATCCGAATGAAACGAGTTAGCCATTTTGCCCACTTAGAAGGCTGATACTTCTGTGTTCCGTCTCGACCTCTTGACGGAAATACAACATGGCACTAGTGTCGAGATGACGGTTTTGGTAGATGAAGATAGCAGCTTTGGTAGACGTTCCTGCCGGCAGAGTGTGCTGAGTTTTGGGGCTTTTATTTTAACTTGAAAGACACTGTTGTTATGAAAATACTGCGAGCCGAAGTGATGTAAAGTATTCCAGAGACAGGTGAGAATCTAGGGGAAAACGTGAGGGCAGGAAGGGGAAATCAGCGACAATTTTTTTTAGAACGTACGCAAAGAAAAGAAAAAAAAATTATAATTATATGCGAGTATCTGATAAAAGCCATCATCACGTAGAAGAAATTATGTTAAAATATTTAAAACAGTTAAGGGTTTAAAAAAAAAAACAAGTAACAAAGATCATTTGCAGAAAACTTTCTGAAAAGAAAGGTTCGGTATTTTAATTATTTAGAGGCCAGGGATGACATTTTGATCGGTGAACTGCCAGAAAGTGGTATCACACAAGCGGGGCTCCATGGGTTCGGGAAACGGTGGGATGACGGATGGCTTTATAAAGGTTTGGGGAGTCGTTTCGAAGCGAGAACGCGGGAGCTTGAAAATCTGCGGACGCACTGAGAGGGGACAAACACAAATGTATATTTATTTATTATTGAAGATCATCTGCCTGCAGAACCAGCGGTCCTGAATTGGTGACGTAACTTGACAATGGCGATCGAAAACGATTTGGAAAGACGTTACCTCCTGTGAAAGGTTGATCTCGGCCCCTAATCATTAATGGATTATGGATGAAAGGCCCAGAGTTCCCTCACGGGTACTATAAAGCATGGGAGTATAAGAAAAAGGAAATGCCAACATTCCAACAAATTTTCAAAAGGAACCGGAGGTTGTTTTATTAAACATTGTTAGTCTTATGTCTTCCAAGATTCTGTGGGAGTTTGCCAACTGAACCCTCAGGTCTTAGAACCCTGAAGCCGCGTCTGGTGAGTTTGTGTAATTTCGGTTATAAAAGACCGAGAGGTAACCAATCAAAATAAGACTAGCGGAGTCTGTGAACAAGTGAATACGATTGAGGGTAGGTGGGAGGCGGCATAGCCGGTAGTTGTATTTCTATAGATCTGTGAGCCCAATGAACACGAGCGTATAGATGTTCGCGAGCAAACTAATTAGTAAACTTACAGAGTCCCATCACTGCCACAAACCAAAATTGTACGAGAAACGACGTTGCTTTCGTTTTATCCGACGTAATACGAGTATTCCGAACAACTACCTTTCGCTCACGAACCAGATTACCTACTCACTCACCTGGCCTGCACCATAACAGTATCCGACTCAATAGACAGGCTATTGCGGAAACGGCTCGATTAGACTTACACCGGCGAACAGCCGGCGGAGAGAAATTACCGAGGGGAGACAATCCACACGTCTCATTGGACTGGGACGGGTAATATTAGGTAATGAATACACTATCGACAAAGTAAAGAGACGGGTTTGTTTGCAGTGGATGTTTGCTGTGTAAACAGGGCGCCGTGTTCCCCGCGCCGGAGCGGGCGAGTGGGCTCTTAATGGTTCTATAAACAGGCCGAGAGACAGTTACTCTGAACGCCATAAAACGAACCGAAGATTGCGGATTACACTTATTACGACCTGTCCCGGTCTGAGTCTGAGTCTGAGACTATAAAATCCGATTAACGGCCTTCCTTAGAAAAAGACTCCTTTATACGACTCGTAGCAAAGGACGGTGAAGTTTATTACCCCCCCTCCCCAATACGCTGCCAGTAAAACCCAAATATATAATTTCTTTAAAACCAGAACAAAGATCCCCTAAAAGGTAGGGAATATTTAATTCTATTTACCTGTACTGACTCGTTCTGAGAAGTGAACTTCTTGCTGTCCATAACACTGCTGTTTGATGATTTGGCTTCCGAAACCATTAAAAATACTTATAGCCTCGTATTAGTCCGGTTGGTAAATTGTTAAGAATATTGATAGTGGGTTACACAATAATAATAATAATAATAATAATAATAATAATAATAATAATAATAATAATAATAATAATAAACTACTTACACGCAACTGTGACGCTAGCAACATTTTACACACAGCTACATAGACCGACGCACTGTAGTTGCGTTAAACAAAGTCTTCAGGAATAGTAGAAAACAATCAGGAACGAATTCCTAGAAATCTGTCAAACTTAGCTCACAGTAGCAAGAGACGTCTGTAAAAATTTTACGGTATGCAGTGCTGTCAGTGTGATCTAATCACTGCATAAATACACCTACCCCAACCCCTCTCTCTCTCTCTCTCTCTCTCACACACACACACACACACACACTCGTTCTCCCTCTCTCGCCGTGTTTCTCATCGTGTGAAATAATAATCCTCTAGCCACCACCTATTGTAGACCGACGGCTCACCGAAAAATCGCTGAAGTGACAGGAGGAAATGGAAGTAAGCGAACAGGAGATCTTCGGTTCCGCGTTGCTATTAGAAGAAAATATGTATTATAGGGTTGCGGGGCTGTTCGAAAAGCTAATGTATTTCACGCCGCTATCAAAGGTCTTCAGGCACTGCTATCGCGCTCTCTTTTGCTCCGGGGGACAGTAGTCTCTTATTGATGCTTTAATGGCCTACTAATGTATTTGGCGATCTGTAGGCGAGCCAGCTAGTCCCGCTATCATAGCCTTGAGCTGTGACGCGCCCAGCAAGTACGCATGGCTACCGCCAGACGCGACACGGCTGAATCTCGACCTGCAGATGTAAACTCCTGATCGGCCGCGCGTATCTATCTCCTGATGAGGTTTCCAGTATTGGCTTCCTTCCTTACAAAGCGAGAAAACGATGGCTGATTTGTTCAACGCCGAGCATCCACTGGCATAAAAAAGGCAATAATTAATTTGAGGAAATGTATTCGAGTCGCATAAAATGAAAGAAGAAAACAACAATAACAAAGAATCTTTGGCCTTATCGCGAAGGTCTCGAGCTTTGCCATTAATGTAAAAAATAAAAAGTGAAAGTAGTTTGAGAGAACGCATGAGAAACTAGCCACAAAGACCGACTCTTCGCGTGTGCCCTTGCATGGATTTCGATTGCCTCAGGAAGCATTCGATATTCGTGATTTGGGCATAAATATCATAATTATCAGTAGTCCGGCTACGGGCAGGTCCGTGGTTCAAAACCACACCAGCCTGATGAACGGTTTATGTGGTTTCCCCAATACCTTTGTCAACAAATGCGGATGTGCGACGGAAATCGCTACTAAAACCTTCAGGAACTTGGCGTACCTGGAGAAAACTCAATCGGACGGCAGTTAAGAAAAAAAAAACACGTCAGTGAGGAATGCCAAACCGAGCCTGTCTCGACCGGGATTCGAACTCGGGCCATTCAACAATATAATAAAGTAGAAACTGGGTATAGAAAACGTAGCGTCGTTGCAAAGCGCAAAACATTAAATTTATTATCAATATTTATCAAAGAAAAAATTTCACTTCTGGATCGTGATGCTCAACATCAATATCGAGTTAACTTCCCCTCTCAACAGATGATGATGTCCTCACAATGCGTCAAATATTTATCAGTAGTATCATTCTTAGCTACTTCTAGGCCAACTCAGCGATATTAGGAACTAGATTATTTTTCACACTATGCCCGATTTGCTTCCAAACATGCTCAATCAGGTTCAGATCCGGGCTCATCGTAGGGGCCGAGGTCGGGGCTCAGCCGAATTGCCCTGGAGATATTAAGCCGCACGGTGAAGTCTGGTGTTGTCAACCATAAAAAAATGGCCTTGGAGCAAGCAGCTAATCGTAAAAATGGGAAGAATGATCGCTGAGCCTGATGGCATTTACTGTTCCAGGCGAAGTAACAAGATGAAGTTTATAGTCATAGCGTAAACATCTCCACACCTTGACGGATCGACAATCACGAGCAGGGGTCTCAGCGATCTTTACTTGATCGTGAGCGCGTCGCCCAATCCCTATTTGACCATCGACGTGGTGCTTGACAAACCGCGAGTTTTACCGGACCACTCTAGTCACTTTCCTGTAATCAAATTCCACCAGAGGCATTGATTGTCCCAGGTTGGTGTAGCTCTTTAGGAGACGTTTTACGGTAACATCAACCACGTGTTTGGTGAACAGTAATGTTTAGCGACATGCCTCACCATATCTTTGCTGGTAAGCCCAGTAGTTTTATTGCAAGCATCTCTGTGCTTTTGTATAGGGTCTCCGCGTCGTACTCGTATACGGCAGTAGGTATGGAGATGCAACACCCCTAATTTATACTGCTTAACGCAAATATAGATTTCGATATCTTTATAAAATTTGTTTTGTAAAATGGCGCGTATTGTTTCGGAAAATTAGATTGCATTTGTTAACTTCAGCGAAGTAAATAAAGATGATCTTTAAGTCATTATTTGTGGATGTTAAAGCATAAAAATACCATCTTAGTAGATGCCGTGTAAACGCCATACATTGTATCTTATTTAGTATTATGTAAATACCGCATCTTTTGGTTCTTCGTGACAGTCAGTATAGAAGTAATTTCCTTTCCGTAATGGCCTTATGTTAGTAACTAGCGACGCTTTATAAACAAAGGTACACTAAATCAGAAAATTATTCATCCACCTTAAAATAATTAGTCTTTTTCCGATACTGGCTGCTTACGTATAGTGAATGTCATCTGATGTTTTCATGTATGACAACCGCAATAGGAAGAAAACGTGCTGTGAATACTCGCACTCTTATATGTTAATTATGTACGATTTATTGCATTATAAAATTTGCATTAGATTTCTTTCGTTTTTTGCCTGTTATATATGAAAACATCAGGTTGCATACAGTTTGCATGCGTGTAAACACATTTCAGCTACCAGTTATGATAGGACTGTTTATTCATTCCAAGATGAGTGAGTAGTTTAGATTCCGAGTAGGTTGACATTCCGTTGAAATTAAATTTTCAGTTTGGTTCTTCACGCATAATACTTCTGCAATAAAGATAGGCAATATGCACAATCTATTATGCATTTTTAGCCTCGTGACTCGGGGCTCTTTGCAGTCCCTTTATAATCTTAATGCGAGCCCTTCTGGCGATGGCCCATTGATCTGATAACATATTTCCCGAATCACTCTTGTATGCGGTTAACGAAAATCACTGGCGCATGAATCTTAGGGCTGGTTCATGACGGAGAGAGCTGGTGACGTCATAGAACCCGCCAAAGAACAAACGTTAGCATCACGGCGAGTGAGTATGAAAAAAATAAAAGCTGAAGGACGAGAAAAGTTGAAGAATGGAAGTGAGCCTAAATGAAGTGGTTTTCAGCATTCTAGAAAGTGATTTATTACCCGTTTCAGTTGATGATACCAAACCATAAAATATGTCTACAACGTCACTGTGAAACTCAAATGTCAGGCATTCAGAATTTTAAAAAAATATATATATATATATATATGTATATAAATGGTGTACCTCGTCACCTTAACTATCTTGTTTAATTTTATTACGCAACAGTTAAGTTCAAATGGAGTTTATGGTACCTCGTGTTCTCCACGGGGCTGTCTTTAATAGATCGTCAGTAACAGAGCTTTGAAATTTGAATACCGTTTTTGTTTGTTTTACATTAACAGACTGTATTTATAAGAACTGTATAGCTACTAGACTCACCGCATTGTAAATACGAGGAAAAAACGATGGTTCATACAGGTGTATTATATAACGATGATAAATGGGGACTTTTTCCAAAAATCTAACTCTTGCGAAACTTTTGCATCTCAGATGAAATCGGAATTTAATTGCAGCCAGGGCGATAGTTTTGCTATGGTGCTGATTGACAGCGGTGGTTGTGGCCACCAGCAACTCATACGTACAGCAATTTTAAGCAGTAGAATATCAAAAAAACAAAAAAATTTTAAATTTCCTGAATTAATTTTAAATCAACTGTTTTTTTTTTTTGTTTTTTTTTTTACTTTTTTCTCGAAGAATTCCAATATTTAATTTTAAATATTTTTTTCTTCTTCTTTTTGGTCCAGGCGTCGGCAATTCAAGAATTAATAGGCGTAGAAAGGAAACAAAAAGAAAACTTTTTTTATTCGGTCAATGGCGGGCCTATTTGTGTGTGAAATAAGGAAATTAAAAAAAAGAAAAAGAAGAAGCTGAAACTCAAGCAAGTCGGACCATTCCGCGGAACGTCGACGACGTTAATGTACCGGCTACGCTCCTGTAGGTTTCGGCTTCGTCGTTCTGAAAAGATCGCGTGGATGGAGCCCGCGGCGCGACCAGCGACACGGGAGAAACAATTCGAGAAATGACTATAAAAAGGGATTGTGTTAATCGGGCCCGATTGGTTTCGTCGCTAGGTGGTTGAGCTCTGCGTTAATTGTACACACAACAGAATCGAGTCGATTCAAATATCCTGTAGAAGCGATACTTTGCAAATTTGAGGTTGGTAAATCGATATGCTCGGTGCTCCGACAGACGTCTCCAAGGCAAAAAAACTAACTATAAAATTTAATTTATCAAAAAAAAAAAATAATTTTAAGCGGATTTTTTTAAAAAATAAAAAATTGTGAAATAGTTGCTCACTCGAGTAATAACATTAGTGATTTTTAATTTCCAACCAATTTAAATTTCATTAAATTACTTTTTTTTTTAGTTAAAGAAATGCTGTCGTCTTAAAAAGGTTTAAATAACTTTATTAGAATTTATAGTACAATCAATTAACATGTATCCATAAATTAAATCACTTTATAGTTGCTACAAAGCTGATAAAGGAAATATAAACTTTAATCTTAAAATTAGATGGCATCCATCGTGAGAATATTCTCGTGTTAAACAAATTATAGATTTGGCCCCTTATTGCCTCAGAATATTGTCGTCGATTATTTCTTTTCGTAAAACATCTTCAAGTTTGAACTGACAAGGGAATACGCCATACGTTTGTATTATTTTTCAAAGGAAACTTAACTATTCCTGTAATTATATTCAGTATATAAATATTAATTACATTATGTTGCTTTATTGTGCTATACTTTGAAAAAATGCAAAGACAACTTTAGTTGAAGCTACCTTCAAAAACTTACGGAATTTTATTTCTGTTGTACATTAGGATTTTTGTTTTACAACACAGAGAAGGTCTTTATGTATAAAAAGTATTCCCATAATTATACAAATTTTATTTCAAAATCCCCAAGTACTAGAGATGTTCAGATGAAAGCCTGGAGCCAGATACCATTACGACGATGCTGTTTCAGCCGGTTTCCATTTTGACGCTTCCAGTACATCTCGAAATGTAAGTAAATTAGGACTTCTGAAATTTTGTAGTCTGATCCCGATTGTATTAAGTAACCGCAAAGGTTGATTTACGAACCACCCTCAACTATTGAATAACATTGGGTCGATAACACTTCCTGCTCAAAGGTAAACAGGGCGACGGTTCTATCAAATTACTGTTGGCGTTTGTTTCTTTAGGTGTCTATTTTATGCGTATAATATCGATTTAAATTGTCATTAATGCGTAGGGCGTCCGCTCAATCTACCCCAAATTTTACACATTTTACCGCTCAACCCACCCGGAATTATAACCTTTTACCGCTCAATCTACCCGAAATTTTACACATTTTACCGCTCAACCCACCCGAAATTTTACACATTTTACCGCTCAACCCAGCCGGAATTATAACCTTTTACCGCTCAATCTACCGAAATTTTACTCATTTTACCGCTCAACCCACCCGAAATTTTACACATTTTACCGCTCAACCCACCCGGAATTATAACCTTTTACCGCTCAATCTACCCGAAATTTTACTCATTTTACCGCTCAACCCACCCGAAATTTTACACATTTTACCGCTCAACCCACCCGGAATTATAACCTTTTACCGCTCAATCTACCCGAAATTTTACACATTTTACCGCTCAACCCACCCGGAATTATAACCTTTTACCGCTCAATCAACATCAAATTATACACATTTTACCGCTCAATCCACCCGAAGTTATAAACTTTTACCGCTCAATCCACCCGGAATTATACACATTTTACCGCTAAATCCACAGGAAATTATACACATTTTACCGCTAAATCCACCCGAAATTATACACATTTTACCGCTAAATCCACCCAGAAATATAACCTTTTACTGCTCAAACCACGCGAAATTATACACATTTTACCGCTAAATCCACCTGAAATTATACACATTTTACCGCTAAATCCACCCGGAAATATAACCTTTTACTGCTCAAACCACCCTAAATTATACACATATTACCCCTCAATCCACCCGGAATTATACACATTTTACCGCTAAATCCACCAGGAATTATAACCTTTAACCGCTCAATCCATCAGGAATTATACACATTTTACCGCTAAATGCACCCGGAAATATAACCTTTTACTGCTCAATCCACCCGAAATTATACACATTTTGCCTCTAAATCCACCCGAAATTATATACATTTTACAGATAAATCCACCAGGAATTATAACCTTTAACCGCTCAATCCACCCGAAATTATACACATTTTACCGCTAACTCCACCCGGAAATATAACCTTTTACTGCTCAATCCACCCGAAATTATACACATTTTGCCTCTAAATCCACCCGAAATTATACAGATTTTACCGCTCAATCCACCCGAAATTATACACATTATACCGCTCAATCCACCCGAAATTATACACATTTTACAGATATATCCACCCGGAATTATAACCTGTTACCGCTCAATCCACCCGAAATTTTACACATTTTACCGCTCAACCCACCCGGAATTATAACCTTTTACCGCTCAATCAACATCAAATTATACACATTTTACCGCTCAATCCACCCGAAGTTATAAACTTTTACCGCTCAATCCACCCGGAATTATACACATTTTACCGCTAAATCCACCCGAAATTATAAACATTTTACCGCTAAATCCACCCGAAATTATACACATTTTACCGCTAAATCCACCAGGAATTATAACCTTTTACCGCTCAATCCACCCGGAATTATACACATTTTACAGCTATATCCACCCGGAATTATAACCTTTAACCGCTCGATCCACCCGGAATTATACACATTTTACCGCTAAATCCACCCGGAATTATAACCTTTAACCGCTCGATCCACCCGAAATTATACACATTTTACAGCTAAATCCACCGGAATTATAACCTTTATCCGCTCGATCCACCCGTAATTATACACATTTTACAGCTATATCCACCCGGAATTATAACCTTTAACCGCTCGATCCACCCGGAATTATACACATTTTACCGCTAAATCCACCAGGAATTATACACATTTTACAGCTAAATCCACCAGGAATTATACACATTTTACAGCAAAATCCACCAGGAATTTACACATTTTGCCTCTAAATCCACCCGGAATTATACACAGTTTACAGCTAAATCCACCAGGAATTATACACATTTTGCCTCTAAATCCACCCGGAATTATACACAGTTTACAGCTAAATCCACCAGGAATTATACACATTTTGCCTCTAAATCCACCCGGAATTATACACATTTTACAGCTAAATCCACCAGGAATTATAACCTTTAACCGCTCAATCCACCCGGAATCATACCGTTTTTACCGCTTTGGTTTACTTGCAGCTACCACCCTATCCTATTACGCACAACGTGACCCTCCCACACAGAAAACGCCCCAAGGTTATACCAGTAAAAGGGAAATCGGTTGAAATACAGGGGTCTTGGCCCTTTCTCGCTGTTTCTGAAAAACCTGTTATCTGATCCGCTCTGCCGCCAGCCGCCATATTACTGGGGAATTCCCAGTAGACCGAGAGGTGGCGCTAGTCCGTCCTGCTTCTTGTTCCTGATGTGATATAAGAACAGATGTTTGTGACGCGGACCGGACCTGCAAGAAAGTGATCGCCATGCTTCATCTCTGTGTCGCGGGAATAGTCCCCCGGAGACAGCAATTTTAAAATTCAAAAGACATTTCATTAAAGATGATAGTTAAGACTGAGTCACATCGGGGTTCGCCGTTGATACGGAACAGACAAATGAATCGGGGTGTGAAGACCGGTCTTTTTTTTTTCTTTCGGTTTATTTTCTTCTTGTTTTTTTATTAAGTAACTTTACTTTATAACTTGCTTTAAAAAAGAAAAAAGAATAACAAATTTTTTCGAGCCGATAATCACCTTGCAAGACCCTCGACAGATGACGTCCATAGACTCCGGAAAAATTGGTGACTAAATCTTAAAACCTCTAATTTAGATCGGAATCGCAAATAGCATAAGAAGCCTTTAACCCTTTAACATTTGCTTCCAGACGACAATAAAAATAATTAAAAGTAAAGGAAATATTTCTGGCTTGCATCGCGTGGAATAAGCTAAATTTCGACAAGCATTTTGTTCCTTTTAACTCCTTTAAAGCAACATTTTCAATAACTTTGCTTTCAAATCTTTGTAGCACGAGTTTCAAATGCGGAAGAACGCTTCTCATCCCATAATATATGTACACGCTTCCGGGTTTAGACAGTGCGATGGATTTCTACCGGAGACGAGAATTGCCACTTCCTATCAGCTTGAGGTTTTATTTTCTAAACGCTTAACGTTTAGACCCAAAGAGCGGCGCTTGTAAAAGACTAACTAGGCTTTGGATTCGTCTCTAAAAAGTATTTTCAAGCACTGAGTAAAGAACGAAGCCAGTGGGATGATTTGAAATGCGGACGGATCTGAAAACGGAACGAAAAGCACACTTTCTTTGCGCAATCGTCACAAAAAAAAAAATTCAGACAATTTTCACAAATTAAAACAATCACTTTTTAAATTAAATAATATTGTAGCAGATTCAAATTCATTAAAAAGAAAAGCTATTAAGGATCTGCTAAATTATACTCCCGTCAGCAACGCCAGTAGCCTTTCGCTTGTCTTTTTTTTCTTTGCTCGTGCAATCGTACATTTTCTGTACAATGAACTTGATTAGCATCACCTTAGGAAAAACGTGTGGTAAATAGCGGAGGGAGGGCATACCCCTTTGCATGGGGTACTTGTACTGAAGTTCGCAGAGCCTCGTAGCTTTTCAAAGGCGCGTTGTCTCTCGTTATGCTGTCTTATCATGTTAGAGCTAGCCTGGAGCACACTGAAAATATATTATGTAGTTTTGGATACAAAAGCTGTCATCGCGTTCCTTCTTGTTGGGACAAATCATGTCAAGTCGTTCTTGTTGATTTTCACCGCTTACCTCAAAGATGGCGGTTGAGCATCGAATGTAATGCAGCGATCGGCAGTTCAGGTATTAAACAGCTAAAGATTACCACTAGTAGTTAATGTTACGTTTGCAGGCTCGCGTAGTCAAAGAGCAAGAAAACCCCCTTTTTTAAAAAAAAAAAATGAAAGCTGGTTTTTGCAGATAAAACTATTCAGTTTGTTACTGTCTTGCACCATATAGTTGGATGTTCGCGAGTTTTTAATGTGTGATCTTTCCTCAAAGATGTCAGAGAATTTCTATCTAAAGATCGGCGCTACGTACAATATAAGATAGCGGGAGTTACTGCAGATTGTTGAAGTCTACAATCAATCAAAAAATATTCGCCTACCTCCCCCCCTGTGTAATCAGACGTTTGACTAAGCTCGTTGCTAAAGTTTTACTTTTCTACATGTCAACGCAATGCTATGGATATCTTCACTTTAATATGCTAATTATATATTGTTTATTTCAGCGTGAAAATCACTGCTCAATAAACATGCGACCGAATATCTTTCTCAACTTTGCATATGACTGGAGGAGAATATACGCGCGTTGCTCTGTTGTATATGCAAGATTATGCTTTGTCAGGGTTTCTGTTCTACACGTGTACAAGTTCAGAAGAACAAAGAAATTTGGGAGATAAAAGAGAGGGCAACGGTGCAATTAACCGCAGGTCAACAGTACACGATGTCCTTATGAACCTGGGCAACTAGAAGTCTTATTTACAATCCTAGAACTAGACAAGTGGAGGAGCAGAAAGATAAGAATAATCGTAGAGGATGATAGAAACATTGTTAGCCAGGTTGCCAAGGAGATGCAGGATGGTGATAAACTATTATTAGTCTCCGAAGAATAAGAGGTAAAAGTAGATTGCCTAGAGAAATGTCCAGAAAGAAGTTATTCATCAGTAATAAGAACAACATTTGATGTGTAGTTTCGTCCCAACAATTTCCATACTGATTACTCTAAAAAATAAAATCATTTTTTAAAAATAATCCTGATAAAACGAGTTATTGGTTTTTAATGGAAGTCATAATCATATTCCAGATGTTTTATGAAGACGTATTAAAAACAAACCTAAGAGTCTCTGCACCCAGCCTGTGTGCATTCTAAACTCTGATGTCACTGTCGCCGTGTCGTCTACTACGTGTACACACTGCTATGGGTTAGATAAAGCGTATAACGTGAACCACAGGTGATAGTTTATATTAAGTTTCCAGGTGAGAAATTGCCTTCTAAAGCTGAGTGCCATTGTAACCGAGAAGCTTTAATGGCTCAGCGTTATGTCAGTCAATGAAGCTGTGATGCTTATCGTAAAAATCCACGCACGTTACAGGCCCCTTGAATATGTTGTTAGGCTTTCTATCCGAGACATGATGGATAGGGAGAAATCTGTTAATCATACCGGGGGGGGGGAGGCTACTACTTGCATACTTTCTTTCCAACCTGACACTGAATGAAGACAGGTTGTTAAAACGAATGGAAATGCTAAATGAATGTTTACGAGGCTGAGTTGGCAGCATAAATTACCTACAAACGAGATGGTTATACGCGTGTGTTTGTTTGTATGGACTGAACATCGGTCTGGCTCCAGGTGGCGCTGGTGTAGATGCGGACTCGAATATCGGTCTGGCTCCAGGTGGCGCTGGTGTAGATGCGGACTCGAATATCGGTCGAGCAAAAGGACTCGACTGGTCGGCGAATACATTTACATTTTATACTTTCGCACCTGCGAATTATGGAAAACTGCACCCGAAACAAACGAAATGCTAAGAATGTAAGCAATACATTACATTTTGTAGGCGAGAATTGTATCCCCCACCGTGGAATATTTGCGATGATACGGTGATCTTACGCCTCAGATTTATCTTAAATAGTTTGAACCTTAAAACTGTTGTTTCAGCTTTTACATCTGTATAAGTGAAGTCTTGAAGTCTTTGACACTAACACGTTTTTTCTCTGTCCCTTTCTCTTTTTAATCGGTCAGCTTTTAGTCAGTACTGTTGAACATGATAGCACTTTAACTTTCCACTATTAAAATTAGTCTTTCGTTAACTCGCAATGTCACTTTCGCCAACTACTTTTCACAAAAAGCCGAAGAGTCAATGTAATTTCGATATACGGAGTAGTAAGCGGACTAATCTTTTTCTATTCTTTGTAAAAGACCGAATTGGCAATAAATATACCAAATTTTAAAAGATTACTACCGATTATACAAATTTACTAGCACATCAGAGTAGACGTTAATCGATCAAATATTTTGAACAAAGAAATTACCCGAGTAAATTAATATTAAATATATTAACTTTTACAAAGGAAACCAGGAAGAAGTATTTACCAAGCACGTGGACTCCGAGACATCGCTGAACATTTGGAATCCTTTCTGCATTCACAGCGTTATTCCCTTTTGTGGCTTCCGCTAACATCTCGCTAATCCCGCTGCCAGACGTGTAGATGGAATTATCATCGGACTCAATTTCCCCAAGAGTATCGTAAAAGTGCCGGCGTCAAATTACTAAATTCAGGTAATCGAAACAAGTGCTTGACAAAGATGGAAAAGAAATCTTCGGAATGGACACCGGAATTAACTAATTTGCGTTCGGAAGACATTGTAGAACCACACCAGGCTGTTTGCTTACTTATTCGAGAAACGTTTTCAACACCCCCCCTTTCCCTTTAGCGGGAAGTATATCAAGCCTGGAAAATTCAAAAGAATACTAAAGCAAAGCGAAGCAAGAAAGCACTAGGTGAAAGTAAAAACAAACTCCTAGAATTAAGTTTGTACATCAAGTAAACTTAACAAAAGCTGAAATCAAAATCAACTTTTAAAATCCGATTTGCTATACAAGAGAATATTACTACAGTACACTTCAAAACTATAAAACATACCGGAAGTTTTACTTTACTTAATGTCGAGACAAAATATTTAAAACGTTACGCTCAGATATTGAAATATTATTTATTAAGTACGAAAGAAAAAAAATTGTTTTACGTTTTTCAAGGTACTATGATATACACGGTGACTGCGTAGAAAGTACTTGCTAAGCTTTGGTCCGTGAAAATAGATACCCATTTTAATCCTTGCTTTACTGATAACAGACCCCTTCCTCCTAAGAGCTGCTGTGGTAGACAAAGCGATTGCGATGTTTTTTTTTGTTTTTCTTTTTCTTTTCATGATTTTAGTTACAATACGGATATTTTTAGTGGAATTTCCTCTTGCATTATAACATTTTCCCTACAGTGTTTCGTAGATGACACACCAAGCTCTGCTCCTTGAATAATAATAAATAAATAATATATATATATGCCTGGAAGTTCTGCAGATACTTTTGTGTGTGTATGTGTGTGTGTGTGTGAGCCGAAACAGCTCAAATAAAGATTCTTCTTGTACATGGAATTGTTTTTATTTTTTTTTTCAGTTATCAAAGATCTAGTTTTGGTTTAAGTGATGCTGTCGGTTAGCAACTGGCTCATATGTCTGGTGCTATGGAAAGTTTCTGACATTTCATTTTTTTAGCTATCCGTATAGCACATCAATTCGTTTACCTTACTAACCTAGACGCTCTGACTGGCTAGAAGTAATAGTTAGTATTTGTGTTGTATTGGTTGTATGTTTATTCAACACATTCGTAATGAAAAGCAAACGGAGTTAGCGGTTTACGGAGTTTTCGTTACAAAGGGTCATATTAATGAGGAAGGTGTCTCTTGGCTCGTGAAGCGTCGTGGTGCAGTGGGTAGCGAGTTCGCTCGTAAATCTTGTTGTCGCGGGTTCGATCCCTGGTGGGGTCGGAGTGATGTGCTGATGAGAGCTAAAAATTACGACCTACCTGTACAGCGCTTCTCTGATTCTCGACCTGGAGAGGGATAGGTTCCCCCAGGTTGTGAAATGTTCTAGACACACTTCTCAGGTGCCCCAACGACTTATGGATTATGGGACAAGTGAAGTGGATATGTGGCACAGCCACTATGTTTCAACCTGTTGTGAGTAATACGGCATTTGTAGGATAATGGGGTGGGTATAAATACGCCCAGAGTGGTATTAAGAGGGTTCGCCTCTGATTTCCCTATCTTTTTGGTTTTAGCCATTAATCTTCACACTCATTGATAATTTTCTTGCTACCAAGTCCCCTCCACTATGTGCGGTTTTCAAGATAATGTTCAAGAGTAGAGTGAACACTTTTTAGAGACACACCAATCTGTTAGACGGTTAAATCAATTTAAATTCTCGGAGTATAAAATAATCACTCGGATCTCTTGTGAATTTCCTGCCTGTTACTTGTGACGTTTTTATATAACTGTCTCTAAAACGTGTTGTCAGCATGTAACTGGCTCACTCAAAGCCAACTGGATTTTGTACGCCATTATGTGCCTAAATATCTGCTACAACTTTGAGAGTTTGAAGACTTTTCTCATCTAGCTTTAAAACAATTGATAAAATAATTTTCCCAGATGTATTTTAGATCTAAGTGCCATCAAGACTACAGATAATTTTATTATTTATTTAAGAAACTTGTATAATATTGCAGACGCAAATTAGGCAGACCAAAGTAACTCTACGTGGATATAGCAATTTTTGCTTTCATAGTTATAGAACGGGTCGCACAACTATTCTTAATTCTGAGTTGTTTATTTAGATACTAACTTTATAAGGAAAGGGTCGCAACACAGACATTTTTTTTATGAATTATGTTTTGCACACTATAAAATGTTGATTGATAATTTTCCACACAATTTTCAATATTTATGCCCGGTGGATAAAGTGGTAATTGCACGTCCATTTGCAGTAATTATCGACTAATTTGGAGTAGCTGGAAGCTTACTTAAAATTCCATGCTATACATTTTCTGATGCTCTATGTAGCCATTTGTTACCCAAGTCATTGGTGGTTAGCACCATACACTACCATGAATAGTACAAGGTAACATTACCGTCGGAAGTTGCAAAGACTTGACTGGAAATCTAAATCATCCTACATTTGCCATCGTTAAAATCCTGGTGAAAAAAGAATAGCAGAGAGAAATGACAAATAATGTACCATATGCTACGAGTATTTCTTCATCACCTAAAGAAAAGAAAATATCACACAAATTAGAAAATTCGATCTTGTATGCCCAGCTAAAGTAACAACGTTAAAGGCGTCAGTATCTCGAATCGACATAAACAAAAAGAAAACAAAGAAAAATTAGACTGCTTTCTTAAAGCATCAGTGAAGGTCACGTAGATAGGGAAAATACGCCTGTAGCATCGTTCACAATTATAAGGTACATTAATAGAAATGTTAAAAGCAAGTAATGACAGCAAGTTTTCTTCATGTCTCGGAAAATAACCTCATTAGTTGGTCAATAGTCTTACAGCAGTTTCTTCTCTAAGAAAGAGTCCCTAACGGGCTTCGCGAACACTCGTCTCTGACGGAACGATCTCACTTCGTTAGCAATTACTCCATTAAGTTTTTTTAGTTAACAGCCATAGTTTTGACATTTTGGGGGCTCTTATTCACTAGTAATGATCTTTTTGTGAGGAGCCAGTACTTTCAGCTCTACAAAGTAAACCTTTACTTTAAAAAAAAAAATCTTTCAGAAAGTCAGTCCAAGCTGATTTGTTTTGCTTTTTACTATTAATATAATATAACGGCATTCTTGACTCTTTGTATTAGGTACATCCCTACGAAGAGGGTTAACGAGTTCTGAACACTGCAGCGTCAGTCGCATTTATCGTAGAACGCTGTCTCTATATATTAGTGCAATTATCCATGATAAAATGTCATCAACCTCCAGAACATAGCTACGATTTACAAATTCTTCAAATAATAAAATAATAACCCTGCATCTGGTAAAATCGTGATATGCAAAGCGTCAACATAATAACCTTTAATTTTCAGAATTAAAGAAGTCAAGCATAATTATTTCGACTACGAAATTTCTAAATGATAGCCTTCTGCTGGTAGGAAAAGTTACTTACGGTAGTTGGGAATGCTGGGAAAATTATAACTGAAACACCTACCGCTACTATTTTTAATATTTTTGGTTAATATTCAAAGAGCTTTCCCAGTTTATTCGCTGTTGATTAACCACAGCTTTGAAAAAGAAAACTTGTGACAAGGATCATCTATGCGCAGCCATTGTAATTCGCTTTAAATTGTTGTTCTTGTATTGTTAATTTCCGGCTCCCAGTTCAGAAATAATATATATATACCGAACGATTTTCTCGTAAATTAGACTCGAAAAGAGAATTCGTGGTAGAAAACTCCTTGATGGGAAAATAATGATAATTGTTATTGCTTTTACGCAATAACATAAACGAAAGGGGAGAGAACTCCCAATAACAATAATCTAACAAATGATTTCTGTACATCCCTGCGAGAAGCGGGCTCGCTGTACTTAAAAGAAATAGCCGGGTGTTTTGGCGCGCTGAGGTCGGCGAAGTGTAAACAGAGTGTAGAGGTGTTTACAAAAACACACTGCACAAATTCCTCCGTCAGCACACGGCGCGGAGGAGAGCAAACATTCGAATGCGGCTAACAGTGAAGGCGAGATGAAGACTGCACGCAGATGTTTGCTTAGGACCGTGGTCCTCCAAATATTTGCTTTCCCCGCCAACAAAAAGTGCGATTTCTACGGGCAGAGTCGGTGCTGTCCTCTCCAGACGGAGGCAAACATCGGGACTCGAAGCTCGAAGGCCTCCCCTCCAGTTCCTTAAAGCCGCGGGGTCTTTCCCTGCGCCCTCGCTCCCAAATAAAAGAGAAGCATTCTTTGGCCGTTTTTCCGTCGCGATGGAGCTACAGGTAAAGTTGAAACAGCTGGGTGTTTAAAAGGAATCTGAAAGGCCAACTGAAAATAGCAGCAAAGACATCACAAACTCGTGGCGTCGTAATGAAAGACAGATCTTAAAATAAACGAATTTGGAATAGTTTCACCTATGGAAGGTGCTTCCATGGAACTATTATCTCTCAGAAACAATGAGAAATATCATTATTATATTAATTAATTCAATTCATTTAATAAGTAATTATTCTTAGGTCGTTAGTGTTTACTTGGTTGAAGATAACTTTGGTATTTTTATTCCAACTTTAATTTTTTACTTGTCATATTTATGAGGGGTTTTTTGCTCCTCTCTCCTGTGGTTTATCAATTCATTGTTTTTAAACTATGTTAGTTGCTGAAATTAGAATATAATCACGGTGCGAGATCATTGACAAGATGAACTGGAGATAGTTATCTTGACTGAGGCCTCAGTAAGCAAACATTTATTTCGAGTTCTTCATCCTGAGGATCTTTTCCTCCTCCTTCTTCTTCCGGAATAATAAATTCAGTAGAGGCATACTAAGTGAGAAATCATGGTTTATAAAACAACTTAAAGAAAACAGTAAATGTCTAATAAATCTAAAGCTTAGAGCTGATCTTCTATAACGAAGTCGAAAGTGAAGAATAAAATCTCAGGGTTATATAAGTACGTTGAAAAAAATAAAAAAACTGAGCCGTAGATATAGGGTGACAAAATCAGATCTTCGTGAAGAATGGCGAATGTGGAAGTCAGAACGAAATAGTCTACTAAAGGAGTATACGACAAACCGACAGTAAAGTTTGAGGTTACAGCTCTAAATGGCTGAGGTACAGAAATAACTATTGTTGTCCAACAATATTTTTCGTTAGTTACGATGTTTCAAAGGTTAAAGGTTATAGTATAAACATCAAAATAGTAGCAGCTTTTTGTATTTGTGTTACTTCAAAACCCGAAACATTACGGGCATATACGGTAAAGAGACAAAACAAAACAAAGCTATCTAAGGAAAAACGTATGCAGGTTACCACTTTCACCAAGTAAGATTGTATTTCTCCCTAAGCCAGTGTATGAGTGATTGGCGTTAGAACTTGTCATAAAGGATTTACAGGAAGCGAATCTGTGAAAAACAAATTTGGATGGGGTAGAGTGAAAGGGATTAGTAATAAAGAAGAACAGCATAGAAAACTATCGTCCCAGAAAGATCACCATAAATTTCTCTGTTAACTAGCGCAAGATCTTGAAGCCAATACTAATATTCGACTAATACAAAAGTGGTTGATTAGTCAGAATGAATAGACGCGCTCCTGTCATGAACCTTTTCTCTTAAGGCTACAAAACAAGACAAAAATACAGGCCTGCCGAAAGCGACAAGAACAGGATATATGAACGGTGGAAAGAAATATTATGAGGCTGTTGAATTCCAGACTTTAGGTATTTGGTTCCAGGATGCGGATATCCTGGAGAAGTTATTAAACCAATATCTGGTTCTCATCATTACACTATATCGAAGTTCCATTAATGTCTGTAGTTGCGCTGAAGTCAATGAAATGGTTGACCTTTACAGATATGATGGAATTCTCACTGCTGTAAGATACAAACCCACTTTTCAGCCTCTCGTGCTCTACCTTCAGGTTAGTTTGCTGTTGGTCCCAATTTTATCTTACAACATGACTATAATTTCAAGCACACAGCAAACGATGCCAAGACTATTTTGAAGCGAATAAAAAAAATGTCTGCTGGCGTCCTACGGTTGATGGAATTGCTTCCACAAAGTCCATGCCTGAAATATACGAAAACAAAAAATTACTTTAATGGTATGAAACCAAAAGCTTGACAACAAACCTGAATTAACTTTCATGTGTTAGCGTTTGCCTGGAAGAAGAGGGTAGACCTAAGGTAGTTGCTACAGAGATAACTTGTTACAACACTAGTAACTTCTAAAGTATAGATAAGCAATAATCGAAGATCACAGCATATGCTCTCTGTTGTAACTCTTCTATCCTTTAACTTAAAAATTACCGGTGCTATAACGAGTTACCCAACTAACAACTAGCCTCGGCATTTTTCTTTAGTTGTATTATTTTGCTGTGTACCAAATATCACGGACAATAAGGATACTATATACTTCATATATAATATATATTTTAGATTTTTAATTACAGAAACATTATCGTTATTTTATAACTTTAGAGGAAATACTTTTGGGATATAATT
>JACATO010001393.1:0-10577 GCA_018389105.1 Nautilus pompilius | reverse complement strand
AGAGATGACGTAATACACACAGAGAGATGATGGACATCGAACAGAGAGAGAGATGGATATAGACATATAGAGAGAGATGACGTCAATACACACAGATAGAGATGTGACGTCGAACAGTGAGAGGAAGAATTAGACACAGAGAGAGATGACGTCAATACACACAGAGAGAGATGTGACGTCGAACAGAGTGAGATGAATAGACACAGAGAGAAATATGACGTCAATACACAGAGACAGATGTGACGTCGAAAAGAGAGAGAGATAGAGATGACTTGACAGAGAGAGATGACGTCAATATACACAGAGAGATGTGACGTCCAAGACAGAGGAGTGATGGATAGACATATAAAGAGAGATTACGTCAATACACAAAGAGAGAGATGTGACGTAGAAAAGAGAGAGATGAATAGACACAGTGAGAGATGACGTCAATACACACAGATAGAGATGTGACGTTGAATAGAGAGAGATGGATAGACACTGAGATAGATGACGTCAATACACAAAGAGAAAGATGTGACGTCGAAAAGAGAGAGAGATGGATAGACACAGAGAGGGATGACCTCAATACACAAAGAGAGAGATGCGACGTCGAACAGAAAGCGCGAGAAAGAGAGAAAGAGAGATGGATAGACAGAAATAGACAGAAATATGGATACACAGGGAGAGAGATGGATAGACATAGACAGAGATGACGTCAATACACAGAGAAAGATGTGACGTCGAAGAGAGAGAGGGAGAGATGGATAGACAGAGAAAGAGATGACGTCAATACACAAAGAGAGAGTTGTGACGTCGAATAGAGAGAGAGGGAGAGATGAATAAACACAGAGAGAGATGACGTAAATACACAATGAGAGAGATGAATAGACACATAGAGAGAGATGACGTCAATACAGAAAGAGAGAGATGTGACGTCGAACAGAGAGAGATGAATAGACACAGAGAGATATGACGTCAATACACACGAGAGAGATGTGACGTCGAACCAGAGAGCGAAGAATAGAACAGAGAGAGATGACGTCTACACACAGAGAGAGATGTGACGTCGAACCGAGAGTGAGATGAATAGACATAGAGAGACATATGACATCAATACACAGAGAGAGAGATATATGACATTGAACAGAGGAGAGGGAGGAGATGAATAGACACCAAGAGAGAGCGATGACGTAAATTAACACAGAGAGATGTGACGTCGAACAGAGAGAGTGAATAGGACATAGTGAGACATATGACATCTATACCACACAGAGAGATATGTGACATCGAAACAGAGAGAGAGAGAGATATGTGACATCGAACAGAGAGAGAGGGAGAGATGAATAGACACAAAGAGAGAGAGATGACGTAATTAAAACAGAGAGAGATGTGACGTCGAAAAAGAGGAGAGATATAGACATAGAGAGGACATATGACATCTATACACAGAGAGGAGATGGACATCGAACAGAGAGAGAGGGGGAGATGAATAGACAGAGAGAGATGACGTAAATACACACAGAGAGAGATGTGACGTCGAACAGAAGAAAGATGAATATAGACACAAAGAGAGAGATGTGACGTCGAACAGAGAGAGATGAATAGACACAGAGAGAGATGTGACGTCGAACAGACTGAAATGGATAGACACAGAGAAAGAGATGACTTCAATACACAAAGAGAGAGATGTGACGTCGAACCGAGAGAGAGATGGATAGACACAGAGAGAGAGATGATGTCAATACACACAGAGAGAGAGAGATGTGACGTCGAACAGAGACAGATGGATTGACACATAGAGAGAGATGACGTCAATACACAAAAAGAGAGATGTGACGTCGAACAGAGAGAGATGGATAGACACAGAGAGAGAGATGACGTCAATACAGAAAGAGAGAGATGTGACGTCGAACAGAGAGAGATGAATAGACACAGAGAGATATGACGTCAATACACACAGAGAGAGATGTGACGTCGAACAGAGAGCGAAGAATAGACACAGAGAGAGATGACGTCAATACACACAGAGAGAGATGTGACGTCGAACAGAGAGAGATGGATAGACACAGAGAGGGATGACGTCAATACACACAGAGAAAGATGTGACGTCGAACAGAGAGCGCGAGAAAGAGAGAAGGAGAGATAGATAGACAGAAATAGACAGAAATATGGATACACAGGGAGAGAGATGGATAGACATAGACAGAGATGACGTCAATACACAGAGAGAGATGTGACGTCGAAGAGAGAGAGGGAGAGATGGATAGACAGAGAAAGAGATGACGTCAATACACAAAGAGAGAGTTGTGACGTCGAATAGAGAGAGAGGGAGAGATGAATAAACACAGAGAGAGATAACGTAAATACACACAGAGAGATGTGACATCGAACAGAGAGAGAGATGGATAGACATATAGAGAGAGATGACGTCAATACACACAGATAGAGATGTGACGTCGAACAGTGAGAGAAGAATAGACACAGAGAGAGATGACGTCAATACACACAGAGAGAGATGTGACGTCGAACAGAGAGAGACATGTCGTCAATACGAACAGAGAGATGTGATGTCGAACAGAGAGAGAGATGACGTCAATACACAAAGAGAGAGATGTGACGTCGAACAGAGAGACATGGAGAGACACAGAGAGTGACATGACCTCAATAGACAAAGAGAGAGAAGTGCCTTGGAACAGAGAGAGATGGATAGACACAGAGAGAGATATGACGTCAATACACAAAGAGAAAGATGTGACGTCGAATAGAGAGAGAGGGAGATATGGATAGACACAGAGAGAGAAAACGTAATTACACAATGAGAGAGATGAATAGACACATAGAGAGAGATGATCTCAATACACAGAGAGAGAGAGATGTGATGTTGAATAGAGAGAGAGGGAGAGATGAATAGACAAACAGAGATGACGTCAATACAGAAAGAGAGAGATGTGACGTCGAACAGAGAGAGATGAATAGACACAAAGAGAGAGATGTGACGTCGAACAGAGAGAGATGAATAGACACAGAGAGATATGACGTCAATACAGAAAGAGAGAGATGTGACGTCGAACAGAGTGAGATAAATAGACACAGAGAGAAATATGACGTCAATACACAGAGAGAGATGTGACGTCGAAATGAGAGAGATGGATAGACACAGAGAGGGATGACGTCAATACACAAAGAGAGAGATGTGAAGTCGAACAGAGAGAGATGAATACACACATAGAGAGAGATGAGATCAATACACAGAGAGAGATGAGGTCAATACACAAAGAGAGAGATGTGACGTCGAACAGAGAGAGATGAATAGACACAGAGAGATATGACGTCAATACACAGAGAGAGATGTGACGTTGAAGAGAGAGAGAGAGGGAGAGATGGATAGACAGAGAGAGAGATGACGTCAATACACACAGAGAGAGAGATGAGACGTTGAACAGAGATGGATAGACACAGAGAAAGAGATGACGTCAATACACAAAGAGAGATGTGACATCGAACAGACAGAGAGATGGAGAGATGAATAAACACAGAGAGAGAGATGACGTCAATACACAAAGAGAGATGTGACATCGAACAGAGAGAGATGGATAAACACAGAAAGAGAGAGAGATGACGTCAATACACAGCAAGAGATGTGTCGTCGAAGAGAGAGAGATGAATAGACACCGAGAGACAGAGATGACGGAAATACACACAGGGAGAGATGTGACGACGAACAAAGACAGATGGATAGACACATAGAGAGAGAGATGACGTCAATACACACACAGAGAGAGATAGAGATGGATAGACAGAGAGAGAGATGATGTCATTACATAAACAGAGTGATGTGACGTCGAACAGAGAGAAATGGATAAACACAGAAAAAGAGATGACGTCAATACACAAAGTGAGATGTGACATCGAACAGACAGAGAGATGGAGAGATGAATAGACAGAGAGAGAGAGATGACGTAAATACACAAAGAGAGAGATGACGTCAATACACAAAAAGAGAGATGTGACATCGAACAGAGAGAAATGGATAGACACAGAAAAAGAGATGACGTCAATACACAAATGGAGATGTGACATCGAACAGACAGAGAGATGGAGAGATGAATAGACAGAGAGAGAGAGATGACGTAAATACACAAAGAGAGAGATGACGTCAATACACCCAGAGAGAGTTGTGACGTCGAACAGAGAGAGAGATGACGTCAATACACACAGAGAGAGATAGAGATGGATAGACAGAGAGGCTGATGACGTAAATACACACAGAGAGAGATGGATCGACACACCAGAGAGAGAGATGACGACAATACACACAAAGAGAGATGTGACGTCGAACAGAAAGAGAGGAAGAGATGAATAGACACAGAGAGAGATGACCGTAAATACACAATGAGAGAGAGTGTGACGAATAACAGAGAGAGAGGGAGAGATGAATAGACACAGAGAGAGATGACGTAAATACACAAAGAGAGAGAGAGATGACGTCAATACACAAAGAGAGAGATGTGACGTCGAACAGAGAGAGAGGAAGAGATGAATAGACAAACAGAGATGACGTCAATACACAAAGAGAGAGATGTGACGTCGAACAGAGAGAGATGAATAGACACAGAGAGAGATGATGTCAATACACACAGAGAGATGTGACATCGAACAGAGCGAGAGATGGATAGACACAGAGAGAGATGTGACGTCGAACAGAGAGAGATGAATAGACACAGAAAGAGATGACGTCAATACACAAAGAGAGAGATGTGACGTCGAACAGAGAGAGATGAATAGACACAGAGAAAGATGACGTCAATACACACAGAGAGAGATGTGACGTGGAACTGAGAGAGATGGATAGACACAGAGAGAGATATGATATAAATCCACAAAGAGAGAGTTTTGACGTGGGACAGAGAGAGATGGATAGACACAGAGAGAGATGTGACCATGAACAGAGAGAGAGGGAAAGATGGATAGACACAGAGAGAGAGATGACGTAAATACACATAGAGAGAGATGTGAGGTCGAACAGAGAGAGAGAGATGACGTCAATACACACAGAGAAGATGTGACATCGAACAGAGAGAGAGAGATGGATAGAAACAGAGTGAGATGACGTCAATACACATAGAGAGAGATATGACGTGGAACAGAGAGAGATGGATAGACACAGAGAGAGAGATGATGGAAATACACACAAAGAGAGATGAGACCATGAACAGAGAGAGAAGGAGAGATGGATAGACACAGAGAGAGAGATGACGTAAATACACATAGAGATAGACGTGACGTCGAACAGAGAACGCGAGAAAGAGAGAGAGAGATGGATAGACAGAAATAGATAGAAAGATGGATAGACAGGGAGAGAGATGGATAGACATAGACAGAGATGACGTCAATACACAATGAGAGATGTGACGTCGAACAGATAGAGAGAAAGATAGAGGTAAATTAACAGAGAGAGAGATGACGTCAATATACACAGAGAGAGATGTGACGTGGAAGTGAGAGACGGAGAGATGGATAGACAGAGAGAAAGAGATGACGTCAATACACACAGAGAGATGTGACATCGAACAGACAGAGAGATGAAGAGATGAAAACACAAAGAGAGAGAGAGAGACGACGTCACAATCACAAAGAGAGAGATGTTACGTCGAACAGAGAGAGCGAGCGAGAGAGAGTGACCAGAGAGAGACGGAGATGACGTGAAACAACAAAGAGAGAGATATGACATCGAACAGAGAGAAATGGATAGACACAGAGTGAGATGACATAAATACACAAAGAGGAGATGAATAGACATTTAGAGAGAGATGACGTAAATACAGAGAGAGAGATGACGTCAATACACAAAGAGAGAGATGTGACGTCGAACAGAAAGAGATGAATAGACACAGAGAGAGATGACGTCAATGCACAATGAGAGAGATGTGACGTCGAACAGCGTGAGATGAATAGACACAGAGAGACATATGATGTCAATACACAAAGAGAGAGAGGTGCGGACGAACAAGAGAGAGGGAGAGATGAATAGACTTAGAGACAGAGATGATGTCATTACACAAAGAGAGCGATGTGACCTCGAACAAAGAGAGATGTATAGACACAGAGAGAGACATGTGACGTCGAACAGTGAGTGAGAGAGAGATGACATCATTCACACACTGAGAGAGATGTGACGTCGAACAGAGAGAGAGGTAGAGATGGATAGACACAGAGAGAGAGATGACATCAATACACAAAGAGAGAGATGTGACGTCCAACAGAGAGACATGACGTCAAAACACAAAGAGAGAGATGAATAGACACAGAGAGAGATGTGACATCGAACAGAGAGAGAGTGATGACGTCAATACACACAGAGAGAGATGTGACGTCGAACAGAGAGAGACGGAGAGATGGATAGACAGAGAGAGAGATGATATAAATACACAAAGAGAGAGATTTGACGTGGAACAGAGAGAGATGGATAGAAACACAGAGAGAGAGATGACGTCAATACACACACAGAGTGAGATAGAGATGGATAGACACAGAGATAGAGATGACGTCAATACACAAAGAGAGAGATGTGACGTCGAACAGATAGAGATGAATAGACACAGAGAGATATGACGTCAATACACACAGAGAGAGATGTGAAGTCGAACAGAGAGAGAGGGAGAGATGAATAGACACAGAGAGGGATGACGTCAATACACATAGAGAGAGATGTGCGTTCGAACAAAGAGAGATGGATAGACACACAGAGAGATGACGTAAATACAAAAGAGAGAGAGATGACGTCAACTACACAAAGAGAGAGTGTGACGTCGAACAGAGAGAGAGGAAGAGGATGAATGACAAACCAGATGACGTCAATACCAAAGAGAGAGATGTGACGTCGAACAGAGAGAGATGAATACACAAAGAGAGAGATGTGACGTAGAAAGAGAGATGAATAGACACAGTGAGAGATGACGTCAATACACAAAGAGAGAGATGTGATACGTCGAACAGAGAGAAATGGATAGACACAGAGAGAGATGAGATAAATACACAAGGAGAGAGATGTGACGTCGATCAGGAGAGATGAATAGAAACAGAGACAGACACGTCAATACACAAAGAGAGATATATGACGTCGAACAAAGAGAGACATGACGTCAATACAAACAGAGTGAGATGTAACGTCGAACAGGCGAGATGGATACACCATATAGAGAGAGATGACTTCAATACACACAGAGAGAAATGTGACGTCGATCAGAGAGAGCGAGAGAGGAGAGACAGAGAGAGATGACGTCAATACACACAGAGAGAGATGTGACGTCGAACAGAGTGAGATGAATAGACATAGAGAGACATATGACATCAATACACAGAGAGAGAGATATATGACATCGAACAGAGAGAGAGGGAGAGATGAATAGACACAAAGAGAGAGAGATGACGTAAATAAACACAGAGAGATGTGACGTCGAACAGAGAGAGATGAATAGACATAGAGAGACATATGACATCTATACACAGAGAGAGAGAGATGTGACATCGAACAGAGAGAGAGGGGGAGATGAATAGACAGAGAGAGATGACGTAAATACACACAGAGAGAGATGTGACGTCGAACAGAGAGAGATGAATAGACACAAAGAGAGAGATGTGACGTCGAACAGAGAGAGATGAATAGACACAGAGAGAGATGTGACGTCGAACAGACTGAAATGGATAGACACAGAGAAAGAGATGACTTCAATACACAAAGAGAGAGATGTGACGTCGAACCGAGAGAGATGGATACACCAGAGAGAGAGAGAGATGACGTAAATACACACAGAGAGATGTGACATCGAACAGAGAGAGAGATGGATAACATTATAGAGAGAGATGACGTCAATACACCCAGATAGAGATGTGACGTGAACAGAGAGAGATGGATAGACACTGAGATAGATGAAGTCAATACACAAAGAGAGAGATGTGACGCGAAAAGAGAGAGAGATGGATTGACACACAGAGAGATGACGTCAAATACACACAGAGAGATGTGACGTCGAACAGAGTGAGATGAATAGACACAGAGAGAAATATGACGCAATACACAGAGAGAGATGTGACGTCGAAAAGAGAGAGATATAGAGATGACTTGACACAGAGAGATGACGTCAATACACACAGAGAGATGTGACGTCGAACAGAGAGAGATGGATAGACACAGAGAGGGATGACGTCAATACACAGAGAGAGATGTGACGTCGAAAAGAGAGAGAGACAGAGATGACTTGACAGAGAGAGAGATGACGTCAATACACACAGAGAGATGTGACGTCGAACGAGAGAGATGGATAGACACAGAGGAGTGATGACGTCAACCACACCAGAGGATGTGACGTCGAACAGAGGACGCGAGAAAGTGAGAAGGAGAGATGGATAGACAGAAATAGACAGAAATATGGATACACAGGGAGAGAGATGGAGAGACATAGACAGAGATGACGTCAATACACAGAGAGAGATGTGACGTCGAAGAGAGAGAGGGAGAGATGGATAGACAGAGAAAGAGATGACGTCAATACAATGAGAGAGTTGTGACATCGAATAGAGAGAGAGGGCGAGATGAACAAATACAGAGAGAAATGACGTAAATACACAACGAGAGATGAATAGACACATAGAGAGAGATGGACGTCAATACAGAAAGAGAGAGATGTGACGACGAACAGAGAGAGATGAATAGACACAGAGAGAGATGACGTCAATACAGAAAAAGAGAGATGTGACGTCGAACAGAGAGATGAATAGACACAGAGAGAGATGACGTCAATACACACAGAGAGAGATGTGACGTCGAACAGAGAGAGATGAATAGACACAGAAAGAGATGACGTCAATACACAAAGAGAGAGATGTGACGTCGAACAGAGAGAGATGAAATAGACAAGAGAGAGATGACGTCAATACACACAGAGAGAGATGTGACGTCGAACAAAGAGAGATGAATAGACACAGAAAGAGATGACGTCAATACACAACGGGAGAGATGAAGTCGAACAGAGAGAGGAATAGACACAGAGAAAGATGAACGTCAATACACAGAGAGAGAGATGTGACGTGGAACTGAGAGAGATGGATAGACACAGAGAGAGATATGATATAAATCCACAAAGAGAGAGTTTTGACGTGGGACAGAGAGAGATGGATAGACACAGAGAGAGATGTGACCATGAACAGAGAGAGAGGGAGAGATGGATAGACACAGAGAGAGAGATGACGTACATACACATAGAGAGAGATGTGAGGTCGAACAGAGAGAGCGATGAACGTCAATACCCACACGAGAAGATGTGACACTCGAACAGAGAGAGAGAGATGGATAGAAACAGAGTGAGATGACGTCAATACACATAGAGAGAGATATGACGTGGAACAGAGAGAGTGGATAGCCACAGAGAGAGAGATGACGGAAATACACACAAAGAGAGATGAGACCATGACACAGAAGAGGAGAGATGGATAGACACAGAGAGAGAGATGGTAAATACACAAAGAGAGAGATGTTACGTCGAACAGAGAGAGAGGAAGAGATGAATAGACCAAACAGAGATGACGTCAATACACCAAAGAGAGAGATGTGACGTCGAACAGAGAGAGATTGAATACACACAGAGAGAGATGATGTCAATACCACACAGAGAGATGTGACATCGAACAGAGCGCGAGTGATGGATAGAACCGAGAGAGACATGACGTCCAACAACACAGAGTGAGATGTAATGTCGAACAGAGAGAGATAGATAGATACATAGAGAGAGATGACGTCAATACACAAAAAGAGAGATGTGACGTCGAACAGAGAGAGATGAATAGACACAGAGAGACATGACGTCCATACAAAGAGAGATAGAGATGACTTGACAGAGAGAGATGACGTCAATATACACAGAGAGATGTGACGTCCAAGACAACGGAGTGATGATAGACATATAGAGAGAGATGGACGTCAATACACAAGAGAGAGATGTGACGTAGAAAAGAGAGATGAATAGACACAGTGAGAGATGACGTCAATACCACAAAGAGAGAGATGATACGTCGAACAGAGAGAAATGGATCGACACAGAGAGAGATGAGATAAATACACAAGGAGAGAGATGTGACGTCGATCAGAGAGAGATGAATAGAAACAGAGACAGACACGTCAATACACAAAGAGATATATATGACGTCGAACAAAGAGCGACATGACGTCAATACACAAGAGTGAGATGTAACGTCGAACAGGAGAGATGGATACACATATAGAGAGAGATGACTTCAATACACAAGAGAGAGGAAAATGTGACGTCGATCAGAGAGAGCGAGAGAGAGAGAGCGACAGAGAGAGATGACGTCAATACACACAGAGAGAGATGTAACGTGAACAGAGTGAGATGAATAGACATAGAGAGACATATGACATCAATACACAGAGAGAGAGAGATATATGACATCGAACAGAGAGAGAGGGAGAGATGAATAGACACAAAGAGAGAGAGATGACGTAAATAAACACAGAGAGATGGTGACGTCGAACAGAGAGAGATGAATAGACATAGTGAGGACATATGACATCTATCCTC